>BGPR01037212.1:0-15212 GCA_013235015.1 Araneus ventricosus
CATCAGCATATAAAATGCTAAAATTAATTTCCATTCACCTAGTTGAGAGAAAACATTTTATTTTTGAATTCATCTCACCACCTGACAAGCAAAGCTTGCCGTCTCAATTCATCTTCACCTCTGCAATATTTTAAAGTGGCCATGTGCAAGCGTATGGACGTTATCATCTAATAAATATCGCTTATCATCAAATGCGCACAGAGCAATTTTGTTGACCTTTACAGTCTTCAATTTATGATTCTCACTCTGAATCCGATGTTGGATTTCTCTAGTTGATTTTAGTTCCTCTCTACATCTTCTGTAATCTTCATGTCTTGTATTTCTCTCCACGATCGATCGAGCTACTCCTTTTGCAATCTTCTTCTCTCCACGTTCAGATTTGATGGAATACATTTTTGGTCGAAGACCACTAAATTCGATGATTGGCTTAGAATGTAACTCGTCTTTAAAACATCCAATCTTCTTATTGGACTCACTGAATAAAAAGTGATCCCTGGGATAATCAGATGTATCGTATATGTCCATATGATGTGACATGTCCGCATAAATATCCTCATTTTCCGCCTCATAAGTCAGTGAATCTGTATCTGTGAAGAGAAGTTCAGCTTTGTCCCCATATTCCTTCTTATTGATGTTATAATGAAAATTGTACATGATAAGTTTACTTAACTCTAGAATAACAAAGCCAACATATATGGGCTTATAAGTACTTTTTAACACGTTCCACCCCTACTAACTCATTATCAAAGATTTTAAATCTTTTAAAGGTAGGGGCAGTAACTAACTTCTGTGCCTTCTTCTCGTCATTTACCAGTTGCACATCCACACGGTTTCGGATGTTCTCCATGGTCTCTCCATACACGCTGTTATTCATAAGTTTGAAGAAGTCCTTCTCAAAGGCAGACTTACTATTTTTACGTTGTTCAGTATTGAACATGATAAATTTCTTGAGCCAAGATTTCTATTGAAATTTTAAGATTTTGTGCACTTTTTCGAATTTTAATCCATATTTTGAATAAAACTGTAGATTTTTGTAGTAGGTGATGTAGTTCTTCTTATCCTTCAAATTGGGTACTAGTTTAGTTGACGGTAATTTAATTCCACTTAAAACTGCCTTCGAGAATTCAGACAAATCTTCAAACTTAATATCCATCTTCTCAGGAGCTAAGGGATAATCGTTGTGGAGATCGTGAAGCTCTTCAGGATACTTCAAATCCACTTCGAAAATATAGCCCTCAGAGCTATCCTGGGGAATTGACTGAATCCAGTCGAGAGTCAAGTCCGCTGAAATCCATTCAGATCCCCCATAGGGCAACGACTCGACCATGGAGGCTCTGTATAAATTGTTGCAATCTAGGTAAATTATGTGTTTGATACTCTTGCTTGCATCAAAGTTATGGACGTATTTATTGTTTGCTTGGGAAAATCTTTTGGTGATAACAGATATTCCTCCTCGGATTCCTTTCTCAGTAAACATATGCATGTTAATATCCGTAAATAGTTCGAGTGGCTGATCGGTCATTTTCAAACTGCTTTGCCATGCAAGTCCGGGTGCCGTGAAGAGGTGCACACAATCCAATCCATAATAGTACTGGCATAGTTTTCAAAAAGGACATCACTTTTTACATAGAGGTCATGATATTCGCCCATGTTCTTCAAATTGAAATAATTCCATACTGTTTGGGCATGACGATAATCCTCATCACTGATGCCACTGCCAGTGAGGATACTTTCAAAAGAGTCGATAGATGGCAGTCTTTCTTCGTCAAACTTTTGATGTGAATCCATGTATTCATATGGATAAACACCCTTTCTCAGTAGTGAGGGAATATTACGATGAGGGAAATTTTCTTTTAAAATGTTAAATTTATCGGGAGTTAAATTTTGCACTAGTTTTTCCAAAGATGTGCTAAGAAATTGAAAGTTGTCAACAAAATTAAGGGAAACTTTAAATTTATCTCTTTGATAGAGAGAATGTCGCATATTTTTCCATATTCGTTGGAATAACTGAGATTTCATAATCCTTCAACTTGCCGATTTCTTGCATTATCAGATGAAATACAACAGGAATCTTCTTCGACAGCCTGAATTTGAGGTTGCAGCTAATCTTCCAGTCTGATGATCATGGTCCCTTAATCTGTCACCCTTCAGCGCCTTTTTACAGATGGAACAGTGCGTTGCTGACCGGAAATCCAATTCATCTTGAATAGTCATATTTATGGGCACTATAGATGTCAATTTTGTAGCCAGTTCCTCCTTCTCCTTCAAAATATCCTCCATAAAGTGTTTCACAACATTGTCACCTCTATATACCGCAATCGGCTTCACACTTCTTCCATCTGGTCCAATTATAACGTAGGCATATCCATAGGCTTCTTGTCGAGCTATGATCTCAGTATTTTCAGACGTATGCACCTCTTTCACAATGGGCAACTCAAAATCCGCATAAATGATATAGGTAGCGGGATGATGATAATGCACATTCACGAATTTGATAAAATTTTCCCCCTTCGCAGGCATCTTGATATGTTGAGGAGAATGATTGTTACAATATTGAAGATGTTCTTTTAATATTTCGTCCTTGGCAAATTGATGAAGGTAACGATAACAGTAATGATGTTTAGTCTTATGTTTTGTCAGGTCTCCAAGAAGTCTAGACGTGTTTCTTATCAAACAGTAATGATGCGTCTCCTCATTAGCGATAAGCAGCAAATTGATACTATCTTCGTCGGCTCGCTTGGAGACATAGAGTGGAAACACCGCATTCTCCTCGTAGCCAAACGCATTTATACGTAGATTGTTGAGTTACTCTACAATGGGAATTTTATTCAATGGTACGGGGCATTCCACGCCGTCTAGTTTTATCTCCTGCTCGTGGGGAGTGTAGTGTGATACACGAAAACTATCATGTGCTAGAATGTTCAACTTATGGGCGATCAAGCGCCAAATAATGCATTTCTGGTCCTCATTCTGAATGTTTAAGACCGCCTTCTTATCTACCAACTTTTTGGGGAGGATGATATAACTGCTGGCTCGTAGCGGCTGATATTTAGCGACGCACAACTCAAAGTGAACAATTTTATCAGGAATCCACCTTGAGTCGCGCCGGATAAATTCGTCAACAGCTTCTAATATCTTAGTAAAAGACTCTCGAACATGATCCCCTACACTGTCGCGAACTAGTTCTATTTGAACATTGCTTCTAAAGTAAGGGGTCGCTCTTTCTTCTCCCCCATCGTCGCTTTCACGTTTAAACGTGGCTTTAACAACCCTGTAGCATTTGACCGCCCCTTTCTCCTGAATTTCTTCTTCTATCTTCTCTTCCAATTGAGGGGTGACCTCATCAAAAAATAACAAAGTATTTCTTACTGCTCTCCGTGGGTTGGAAAAAGGTGGAGGTGAAAGTATTAAGGGCTCCTCCCTCCCTCCTAGTGCGTTTCGAGTTCCCCTCCGGGGTGGGAGCAGTTCCTCTCTTCACGCTTGTCAATTTGATTTCAGGATGACTGGCTCTTACATGTTGATTTAAATTTTGAGGGGATATAAAGGAGCGATTACATTTTCTGCAATCATATTTTTTCTCCTGATGTTTTAGCATATGCATGGCAAAGCAGTGTTTTCGCTGGCAGGATCTATCGCAAATGTTACATTTAAAATCTTTTTCCTTGGAATGAGTTTTCATATGATCTTTCAAATTATCTTTTCGTCTGAACGTTTTGTTGCAAATGTCGCATTTTAAATAATTTTCCTTTTCCTCAATTTCACTAGCATGAATTCTCATATGGCGATTCAAATTATCATTTCGACCAAAAGCTTTATCGCAAATTTCACATCTGAATAGTTTTTCACCTGTATGAATTTTCATATGCATGACAAGAGATTTTTTTCCAAGCGAACGATTTTGAGCACGTAGGACAAACCTACAAAAGGAATAATAATGGTAATTAAAATCAGTCTTCACATTACCGCCTATAGGAAAGATACCCACCTCAAAGTAAAAGTATACTTACCAAGTGCTGACTACGCATCTCAGAAGATGCTGGTCCACGATAACCTGAAGAAGTGCTTGGCGCTTCGTCCCAAACTGGACTGGTAATTCTCCACTCTGACTGCAATTCAGCAGCATTCATTGTCTCGTTGCATGCAGGGGTAGCAAAATCATCAAACTAAAGAAAAGAATATTAAGAAAAAACAATATTGAGTAATACAATTATATCATTATTATGTATTACAATTGAATTGAAATAACAAAAAGAATGTAACTTACTTCTCCCTGATCGCTTTCCATAGAATAAACTCGTCGCTGGTGTACATGTTTCTGAGGAGACACTAGCTCACGTTGACCGGAAGAAGTGCTTGGTGCTTCGTCCCAACTGGACTGGTAATTCTCCACTCTGACTGAAGTTCCTCAGCATTCAAAATCTCATTAGATGCAGGGGTGCCAAAATCATCAGACTAACGAAAACAATATTAAGGAAAACGAAATTAAGTAAAACGATCATAAAAACAAATTATATTAGTATGTATTACAATTGAATGAAATAGCAATAAGAATTTCACTTACTTCACCCTGATCACTATCCAATACGTGCTCAAATTATTACAGGAAAACGAAAGACAAAGGCGTAATATATCATATGTTTTCAGTATGTCCGAATCTGAATAAAATTTGGATCTCGAAATGTAAAAGGTAAGATCATATAAATGTAACATACGCTAGGATATGTATTTATCACTTTAGGCCAAGCGAACATGGATGGCATAAGAAATCATCTACGTGGTTTAAATCAAAACAAAATTTTAAAACCTGATACAGTTCCGAGTGTCAACTTGACATTGCACGATAATGGGGAAGATGTTTCAAGTAGAAGTGAAAGGTAAAGGAAAAGAAGTATTCTGCAGGATACAAAAGTCAGATTAAAATGTCTGAGGCTTAAAAAAGCATGTGTCACGACAGCTATGGAGCCATTTACTTTATCAAAAACTGAAGACATTTGCTCATCTTGCTTTGAAACTCAAAAAGAAAATGCATTACTTCTGGAACGAATTTGATTTCTTGATAATGAACTTGAAAAGACAAAAAAGGAGACGGAGAAAAATCAGAGAAAAAAAATAAAAGAAATGAAAACAAAAGCGCAAATTAGCCGTATTTTAACCGAAAATAAAAGTCAAAAAAGTATCGAAAATAGAAGAAAAGTTTAAAAAAAATATCTTAACATCAACTGAGATAAATGCCGTAATAGAAAATAAAAGCAAAATCAAACAGCAGAAGATATTTCGAGACATTAAATTGTTCAATCTATTTCCAGGCGGTCTTATTTATGCTGGCGAAATCAGATAGGAATACGATTTCCCAATGCTTAAAGGGATGCTGTTCCAAATGTTCTTGTAGACCTGGTATGCTTCTTGAGGTTTTGCTGATTATGAAAAAAATACTAAATATATATAACTGCATTATATTTACTACACATTTTAAGTATAGTTTTTTATGAAATGAATAATTTTTCTTAGTATTTATATTTTTGATATGTTTGCAAAAAATAACCTCATATGTGAGTATTTAAAAAGGTTTTAACATTTGGTTCAGTTAAAACCTGAAATGGTTTGCTCAAGATACGTATTATTTGAATTTTTGCCTAAATTTTTAAGATCCGAAACCAACCATCCTTCAACAATTAATGTCCCATTTTGAATAGCCCAGATCTGTCTCTCATTGATCCGGTAACGCTCTGACGACACCAACAATAAAATTCGCACCATAGCACTTCGAGACGTTAAAACAGCATTATTTCATTGTTACAGCACCTAAATTTCAGTAATTTTAAATATTTAAAAGTAATCGTCGTTCTAATTTGGAATTTAATAGCCCTAAAATAATAAAATTTGCTATCGATTGATATAAAATTGATCTCGCTATGATCAATAGTTCCTGAAAAATGTTAAATTATATTAATAATATATTTCAAATTAATTTCTGTTTTTCAATAGAAAGTAGTAAATAACGTCGGTGGTATATCATGCGCGTGATATAGTTTGAACGCCACGATGCATCTGATTATTTATTGCAATCGTGATGATATAATTTGATAATATTTTTTGTCAACATAAACATTTAAACAAAGACATCTGAAGCACAAGGAAATTGTTAAACAACGAAAAATACTTCACGCGGAATGTTGTTTACCAAGAGGTTTTTGAATAAAGAAATATGTAAATAATATGTTAAATAAAAAATATTTCCTGTCATAAAACATATGTTTATTTTATTTGTTTTCAATCAATGTTAAACATTTCTCTCGCATATATATCAATTTAAACACTTCAAATTTGATTTGAAATCTCGCTAATGAAGTTGCAATTTGAATTCTCTAATGAAGTCAATATTTTCTCAACATAATGCATTAAAATTTTTTGGAAAAAAAATTTTCCCTTTAGCAACGAAATTTCCCATTCCCCTAACTTCCCTACCTCCCCTCTAAAACCTTCGTCCCTTCGTCCTGTCAAGAGGAACGTAACATAGTCTGTCCCCTTGAGAAACCTTGACGGCAGTTCACGATAGTTAAAAAATTCGTAAAAATGAGACAGAAATCGCATGTTATCCAAAAGATAATAGTTAGCACCTTAGTTTAGTTAAGTTATATTAACGACCCATTTTGAAGCAACACGAGGGCTATTTTGGGACGGACCTCGTAATTTTGAACCGCGGTCAGATGACGAGGACGACGCCTGAGCTGGCACCCCCTTCTCCAAACTTCCACGCCACACCAACGGGAGGACGTTTGGCCACTGCGCATGATTTAGCGTGCAACAGGCCCCATACACGGCGGATATTCGGTGGAATCGGGTTTCGAGCCTGGAGCCCTCCGGCCCGAAAGCCGGGACCTTACCACTAGGCTACCGCGGCCCTATAGGTAGCACCTAAAAAGGTGCTTTTTTTTAGGTTTTTTATAGGTAGCACCTAAAAATGGTATAAAAATTGGCGAAAAAGTGACTTATTTTAGGCATAGTTTTTAAATAATTAAAATTTGAGAGAAAAAAAATGGCTCCGAAGTGTATTCATCATCATTCACAGCATACCTGTGCCAAATGTAGGAGCTCCAGTTTAGCGGTCTGTTTTGGAGATCGCCAACATATAGATAGACGTTCATCTTTATTAGTATTGATATAAGTATTTCACTTAAGTTAATATTTGGCTGTGCGTACTTGTGTAGTTGTAACATGAAGTAATTACGATTTAAAGTAAAAATTTAGCATTTGGTATAGAAAAGGAGATTGCGTTTCTTCTTTTAGTTTGGCGCCAATAAATGTCAATAACTAATTTCTTTTGGTATTTTTGCAGTTTACATCGATTAAAAAATAAAATTAGATATATCAATTGAGAACCATCAAGTACGTATATTATTTTTAAAAAATTCCATCAATAACTACAGTGGAATTTGGCTTATTCGAAACTGAAAGGATTCAGAATAAAAAATTAGTTCTTTCTTAATGGCTTATTAATAAAAATGGACTATGGATAGAAGCAGAAAATATCCATTTCAAGAATAAAAGGCGGTAAAAATGCAGTTTATTTAATATTTAATGGTTTTCATAATAATTAACAAACCAATAGTAAATAATTTGAATAAAGAAAGCTGTTATAATTACAAAATTTAATTACATTTTTCCTTCATTTTAGTTCACCTAGAAATTATAAAGAGCATTTGGGTCCGGGAAAGCTGCTAGTTTTGTTACTTAATTTTTTAAATCCTGTTGTCTGTCTATTCTTTTAAGGTATTACCCTATCCCGTCACCCTATGGTAGTGAGACCAGTCTTCTCCTTCTCTGTGGAATGTCCCACTAAATGGATGGGGTGAAACTGGATATTTGGTGAGACGTAATCCAGCTTGGTACGGTCTGACAATGTCAGATATTAGCCAGTAGGTCGCTTTAGTAAACAACAGTGGCGGTACATACATCGCCCTTAAGCTGGTGCCAACATGGAAAACTCTGGTTGCAATAGAAAACCTTAGTTGCAACAGAAAAGCCATTGGGTCTACCACATTTGGGATTTATCGCCAAAAAAAATTCAAGTTTTAGCGCCATTACCACTTTAAGTTGGCCCAGTTTTCTTTCAAGACGGAGGCGACACACAAAACTTTAACTGTATGCTAATAGAAATTCAAAGGACAGAAAATTCCGAACTTCCGACGAATTGAAAAAAAAAAAACCGGTAGAGGATTAGCCAATTTACTGCATTTTTGGTATAGCAATATTTAACAATTTTGTAATAAATAACTTGTATTCTGACATGGATATAATTAGGGAAAGATCTGAATCACGCACCTAATGTGAAATTTCTTTTTCAAACAATTCAACAAAACGTCCACACGGAGATGAGGGCATCACGAACTTTAAAACTTCTGCCAACATCATGTGTGCGAAAAACAACGATCTGAGAAGTCACACTCCACATTTTATGCTCTAATCTGCCACTCTACGATGGACTAGATGAAGCAAATTTCCCACTATTCAGGCTTTTCACTTGTCTCAACAAGTCTTAACTAGTCCAACTTTGTAAGATCATCTTCTCCAAATTCCGAATCTGCGAATTGACGTGCATGGAATCAACAAAGGCTTTCAATACATTTGGAGCCATAAGAATACTTTTTATAATATTTAACTCATCAATTTTCATAAACCATCTTTAAACTTTTTTCATTCAGATCAACGTTGAATTGCAAGCTTACACTGGATGAATTCGCGCAATATATGAATATAGAAGCTCATCGCAAATTTCTATTCTGGCTAAGCAAGGTGGATCAGTATATTCTCTAGTTCTTAGGAAACGATTCTTTAAGCTCCATTCCTCGTGCTTGGGCAACCTCAAATGTAGTTCACTATGTAGGCTTGCTCCTGAATGAAATTTCTGGCATTTCTCTTCAGTGTTTGACATGCGCTGTAAGGAGAGTATTTAGGATAACAGCGAAAGAAGGAAGTCCTAAGTCTGTATGACGGACTGACATCTAAGTCCAAATGTGATATCGAATTTTGGACAATAAAACTGTGCTGAACAACATCCGAGGGAATCCAAAATTCCACCATTTTATATTTTATGTCAGAAGTAAACCTTTCAGTTGCCATAGTTGAGCAGCTGTTTTCGGAAATGTTCTTACTATCCAAAATATGAAAACTGTCCGGTGCAGCTTCAGCTATTCAAGCCGTTCTATTTCGTTCTTAACATTTGCAGACAAACTGAGAACGAATTGAACACAAATAATGCACAGTTCTTTCTTTACGTTCTAAACAGGCAATCAGTTAGCATACAAGTCTTCTAGCAGTGTTCAGAACCGATTCTCCAGAATGCGGTCTGATTCTAAGGCACAATGAAAAGCTGGGAACGACACTACAATCTTTAACATAAGCGTCAGAAGCACACACCAGTGAACTCTCACTCGGAGAGGGTAAACCGAGTCTGAGAGAGGAGTGGTCACTTGCAGAGATGTGTCCACTATCACAAAGGGGGAGGCAGTTATAACATGAGAGCATGAATCCTTTTTCTGTTGTTATGAGAACGTTATCCCCCTACCAGGAACTAGGAAGTTAGTCAGGTCCCCCCCCCCCCCTCCTAAGATTGTACTCTGTGAAGGTCGTTGTGGTGATAGTGTGGCACTTGCGTTGCCAGGAGAAAAGAGCAGGGCCGGAGAAATTCCCTGGTCCTGGCAAAAGAATGGCTTGTTTACGGATATTTCAGAGGAGAATCGGGGAATTTATGATGTCACAAAGTTGACTCTCTGCACTTCAAACAAAATACGAGATTTTTTTAAGGTTTTGATATGATACATATATTTTTTACTTTACTTTAAAAACTGCTGTCAGTATTTGAAGTGAGATCAATCAAATATCCACAGTGATTTTATTAAATTAATTGCGGTATATATTATTCGGAAGAAGGTGAAAAACGATCGCGAAAAAACGACAGCGTCATTCGGCAAATGTTTTGAACACATTAAAAAAACTTTCTTGTTAGACTTTTTAAATATTTGCTATTCAATAAAATAATTTTAATTAATTGTCTTTATTAAATCGGTCTACCCTTTACTACTTATTTATTTAATTGGGAGAAAAGAAGAAGAAAGAAGTAAAACTTGGGAAATGTCGAACATTTTTAATTCGAATTCTTCATTAATTCCTGTCCCTTGAAATTCCTATTAATATACTGATAAAATATCGTCCATGATTCGAATTTATTAATACAAAAATTTTGTGAGCTAAAGCATTTTAAGGGGTTTTAACGTAGGACTACGTTCCTCCCATTGGGTCTTAGGAAGGAATTTGATTCACACGCCAAAACGCCACAAAACACGTTGTATGGGAGATCCTCTATATGTCGGTAACTACATGTGTTAAAAACATAACTAATGTCTTATATTAGAGATAAAGGGTAACAGCAAAAGCTACAAAAAAATTTAAAAATTGGAATTGCAGTTCAGCGACTACTGAGTCGCAAAGTTATAAAGTTAAAGTTCGCATAAAATATTCAGAGGCAAGTTTGCTGATCGATGAAGAGTATGGCAAGTTTGCAGCTTTGGAGTGACATGCTTAAAGTGTTTTGATTGTAGGAATTAAGGTTGATTCATACATAGCGTTACCATACTGTCTTACCACCTGGAGATAAACCCGAGACACAAGACATCCCGGTGGCGGTCGTTATGGAAACGGGATATTCCACTGCATTTTGGAGTGAAGAAAATCGCTTCATTTCGTTAGGCGCAGATAGAACTGGCGGAAATCTAATTTCCCTTTGTACTTCGGTCGAAAACGAATTCTCGCCTAACGAAGAGCGCTTAGTTTGCCAAATGTTGCGGTTCTATTTATATGTTTTTCCCTCTTTCCTTCGACTCGTCTACGTGAGGCAATCCCGTTCAGGCTTTTTCTCCTGGAGGTAGGACAGTAATTTTTTGTTGTTGTTGAAATCCGGATATGCCGGGGGGAAGAGGGGGTGAAGTTCTTGGAGGGTCAAAATACGGTTGCACATCATTGTATGGGAATGCAGAGAAATAGCAGTGAATGTAGAAAAATAAAAATAATGTAAAAAACTTTTAAAAACACTATTTTATTAGTGTACTGAAAAAATGCTTATTTAAAACATTTTTTACTTTTTAGTCTTCACTTTATAATTCTTTATTATAAATATTCTGAAATGATTTGATTTATGGTTTTATGCCCACTGTCACTTTTTAGGTGTTTCAATCAAAATATGATGATGTTGTAACATGATTTAAACCATCAATGACTTACCACTTTTTAAATGTTTCCTCATTATATTCATTACCAGCCGATTACCCTCAATACATTTATTATCATTTGATAGTATCTGTCATGCATGCTCTTGATCCGGGGTAGCGTGGCCGAGTGGTTTAAGGCGCTGGCCTTTGTTCATTTTTTAGGCACCAGTCTTTCGAGGCGCGGGTTCAAATCCCGCAGTTGCCTGTGGATACTTTAGCTTTTAAAAATAAACCGTAAGTCTCAGCTTCAAAACAAAATTTTTACAAAGTTATCGTTATATAAACTAAATTGTGAGAATTTAATTATGTAATAACGTCATATAAAATTTTAATTTGTACAGAAGTCATTCTATAACAGTTTGAATTCCAAAATCGTAAAAAGCTGTGATTTCATTTTCCTGAAAAATAAACACAGTTGCTGTGTAACTACTCGTGAAATGCTGCTAGAAGAAAAGCGAGTTTATTAAAAATGAGTCTTCTCCATAGAGATATTATTCTCAACATTTATTGATGCAGCAGGCCCGGATAGCTCAGTCGGTAGGGCGTTAGGCTTTTAACCTAACGGTCCAGGGTGCCAATCCCTGTTCGGTCAGTGACAGTTTGGTTAATGATTTCGTTGAGAGCCACTTTTTTCGAGTAGTAGTATCTTTAAATATTATATTATTAGGATTGGACATGATTTAAGAAAAATTCTATTAAATAAAATTGATTTGTTTTGTTAATTAATCTTATTAACTAATTATTAATTAACAAATCCAGACACTTCGTTGTGATTTTTATTTTTGGAAGTTATTCAGACATACAAGCTCTAATCAGAGGTGGAAAATAGCTTACCATGTATATTTACAAATTCATGAATTTGTGGTAAAATATTTGACACGGCCTTAGAAAGGATTAATGTACCGACTTATTGTGAAAGCTATTTTTCCGATAAGATAGCGAGTGTTTTATACGAATCTCGATTAAAATTTTCACAACATAATTTTATGTGTACTGTTTCAAAACCCGGACTAAAGTACCTTTGACGTTTATATTACTTGAAAGGGTGATAGCCAACGAAAGTAAGTGCGGAGCGCACTCCCGGAGTTCCTTACCAGCTAAGACACGTAGTCCGAATAGACGAATTTTTTTCTATTTGCTCTTTTTTCAGTTAGTCTTATATTAAATAAATAAATCAAACAAAACGTGTCTTTGGGACTGCTATAAAAATGTCAACATCTCCCTCCATTTTTTCACTTCACCTCATTTTGGTGAAATCAATCTGCCTGTCTCAGCGGAGGACTCTGCATTCTGAGAATGCATCGGTAATCATAATCGTAAATTGCTTTTTATGGCGGCTTGCGAAAAGCCACATTATAGCGCTTTTTATGGTCATTAATATTTCTGTCCTAATGTTCAGTGCAGCGGGTCAGAGTGCAGTCTCCTCCTTAGTATTCTTGAGTGGAGAATTAAACCCTTACCCCAACTTATCTCGCTTAAAACTTTGACTCCACAAACAATCAATAGTAACCAAGAAAACTTGTTAATTTTAAATATTTTTGAATTGAGGTTAATCCAGCCCTCAATCTATACCACCTGGGTACTTCCTTTAGGTGCCTCTAATTATTTTTTGCACCCATCCCCCCACTTTGGCACCGTGGCTTTGAGCTGATGCGGCAGAATCTTACGTGGCGTGGAGGACCATGAATGTCCAGTTTTCAGCCGACATCTAAGAACATACGACTTTGGGTAGGGGAAGGACCATCAAACAATTTTACCCAGACCTTCGGTCTCATTACCAAACCTTAGCAGCTTGTTAGTTAGTTTAGAACAAGCAGGCTGCACTTTTGTACAGATCTGTTGTTGGAAATTTTGTGCTGATTATTTTGGTATATGATAATGTATCAAAATTATTTTTGAGTTATAACAAAAACTGAAAAAAATTTTTTTTCATGTTTTTTTTATTAAACTAAACTTCAACAAACATTTTTGTACCAAACCTCAGATTCGCTGTAATGAGCAATCTCTAAAAAGATAAAGGAGTAAAAAATACATTCTCCAGAATTTGATATTATAAAAAAAAAACTACTATCAGACTGACTATTGAGAAATGCGAAAACGCCAAATGGGGAAGTCGAGTCAATCGGAGAGCTGGGAAAACGCAGTTCCAGGAATCTTAATTTCAAGAGGAGGAGCTCGAACTACTGCTCAGAGCGCAAATTCTCGGTCTTTGGAAGAGCAAAACTCTCTGCACTTTGTCATCATCTCTTTATTATTGACTGATTTTCTGTCTTCTTTTTAAAAGTTTGTTTTACATTTTTGCCATTTCCGTTGAACATTGAATCTCCAAGAGGGATAATAAGCCAATTAGGAGTAAAAAAAAGTAAATACAGGCTTGTAAAATACTTAAAATTGTGAACCCTAATAGACGAGCCGCCATCACAGAAACCCTTACTGCATAACAACTGAAATCACTTTATATTTGTGGTCTTTATTAATTATTAAAGAATGCAAATTGCAATGCTAGGAAAAAGCCACGAAGCTTAATTTGAATCTTTTACTCACATTACAGTGATTTATAAGAAGTTTACTATCATTTACTTTATGAACGACCATTATATTTTCACTGCCCTGTGCTTCCCATCCAGTGGCGGAGACTCTGGGGGGGGGGTCGCCTGCACCCACCTTTGCAGGAAAATTAAATCTGTTCGGTTTTATCTGCCTAAATTATAAAAAATAAACTACTATGACGGGTAAAGCCAATTAATTTTGTAACTAAACTTTTAAATTTTGTTCACTCTTATACTCCCGGGTACTTTTAAGTAAACTGTAATTTTTTTACTCCCCACTTTGCCACCCAATCGCCATCATTGCTTCTGGATCCATGTTTCGCACTTTGAAATATTTAAATATCGGCCAAGAAAATACTTTATAATTCTTTTTGATTCATGAATTCATAAAAATGTGGTCTTATTCGAAAACGACGATAGAATCCATTTCAATACTTGTAATAAGCCACTTTAAAAAAGAAATATCGATCGTCATAATTAAAAATAAATTCCCTCATGCTTGTTCTAAATTTCGCCCACTGACGAGTGTGTTGCCTTACCGAGATTTAAACTCTCTCATCAGCCACAATGTCTTGTTCACAAACCTCAGAATAGTAATCTCTACCAGTAATAAAGATGAATATCTGGTCTGCGTGTGTTGGCGGCCCATAGAATGCACCGCTGAACTTAGAGCCATCAAATATGTACAGGTAAACTTGACTGTAATGCACTGAGTCATTATTTTCACTTTTTATTCAAATTTTAATCATTTAAAAATTGGGCAAATTTAGGCCGTTTTTCTTTCGTGAATAACTTTAAAACAATTATCGGACGAAAATTATTTTATACCATTTTAAAAGTGCGAATTTTCTATCATCTTTCTAATGTTGTTAGTTTAAACCTGTATATTATTTCGGCGAATTTTAAAATCTCCATGGAAGCATTATCTACTGCTCGCAAATCGTTGAAGGTCACAGTGGAATGGACACTCCTCGTAATAAGCAGTCACAGAAACGATGTTTCCACTTGAGGGTGTGCAAGACAACAGCCACCCTCCCCTATTCCCTTCGAGATGACGTGACCTGCCAGGGACATATAATGCATTTCTCTGGCCTTGACGTGGAAAACATTTCGCCTCCCGGTACTGGAGGTTGGCTTTTTTAGAGATCTACAGTTCTGAGCCGTGAAAGTTTTTTTCCCCTAAATTTTAAATGCTTATATTTTAAAATTAAAGTGCATTTCAAATTGTGGTAACAATTTCAAACAATATTTTAGAAGTAGCAGCTGATATCTATCTTACTGTTTTCTTAACTTCAAATTTCATTTGCGAACTGGAAACTTAGAACTTTTAATTTAAGCATCTAAAGATAATCTTTTGTACTATTTTACTTTTGGATAGCACACAACTGACCAAAGGTGA
>BGPR01037213.1:0-15212 GCA_013235015.1 Araneus ventricosus
CAACAGTTCTTTGAACTGTTACGTGGATCTGATTGGAGACCAACAGTCCTTTGAACTGTTACGTGGATCTGCTTTCGTGGAACCAGAGACATGCCGGATGCTGCACGGTGGCCATTTGATACTTGCGTTGGATTGGGCAGATTTAGTGCGCCGTAACTACGCGTTACTTATCCGGGAATAAAAGCTTTTTGAGGAACTCTTTCATTTAAAAAAAACAAACGAAGTTGATGCTTTATAGGATGTTTTTTTATTAATTTTTGAAATGATCCAAAAATTTATGACCATCCCGTATAATGTGAATTATCAATTGCTTCAGGCATAAATTATTTTATTTAGCCTATAACACCACTAAAGTTTCGGAATCGGTATCTTTATTTAAGAGTGAAGGAAGCCGTTGTAAGTATTGCAATAAAAAATCAGTTTCAAAAACTGTGCAGCGTCGTTTTAAAAAAGAATATCATAGAGTTACTCTTTTAACTTGTGTTTTATTTTCATCAGTTGAAATTTATAAGCCCTTACATTGACTATCTTGAAAGCACGAAACCCTGAATATGCAAGAACTGAATGTCTTCCTTCTGAAGTTAAAATATCGGGAAAAAACTTCACAGGCTTCTTATTTTTCTTCCACAATATTCGCGGAATATTTACTTGGGGAAAAGAGACTGTCTTTATCATAAATATTTGCTCGTTCTACAAGTAAGGTTTCCTTTTTATTTTCTAAGTTTAAAAGGGAGTATTAAATTAAACAAAGAAATATATATATATATATGAAAGATCAGGCTTTAAAAAGGTGAAAGGCAGTCCATTGTCATCAAGGAAGAGACGATATTTGTTTAAATCTTCTTTTATTTAGGCATCAGGCGTTATTTCTTCATAGGTAAAGTATTTAATTTGTATGCAGCTCCATGACCAGAATTCAGAAGTTTACGCCCGAGCGGCGCGTTGTTGTTGAAAGCTTACATGCCGGCGTGAAAAAGGGCAGAAATGAATGCGCAGAACGCTTAAGTACCCAGGAAAGGGAATTCCCCTTCAGAAACTCGTCATTTGAAAAGAAAGTTGTAGTGCGTTAATTATGATGAAAGTGGAAGTATTTAAAATGAGGTATCGTTAAGATTATTTAGGAAAGTTAAAAAATTAAAATATCACATATATATATATATATATATATATAGAATATTCTTCTTCCAGCTTAAATCAACGCAATAAGTCTGTAAAACAGTACAGATAATTTTATTAAAAGTGTTAAGATACTCTTCTACAAACTTAAATCCTTACTTACATCCTCGCATAAAAATTAAAGTTTCATACTCAGAAGCATGAATTTCAGGAACAATGTTTTTCTAATTCTTTTTTCGAAATTTATGTAATTCATTCAAAATTTCTCAGAAAAATATTAACGATTACCATCAATTTTGTCACAAAGACAATAAGTGTAAGATGATATATATATAAATATTTTATCTTATATGGAATTTGTAATGTTAGGATATTGATAATATATTAACTTAAAACTAACAACAAGAACCTACCTATATATTTGAGTCAAAATATATCGATGGTTTGCTGCTTTTGATACTTTATGTTCCCAGAAAGAGATATTCTTTCTTAACTCAAAAATATTTTCGTAAATTCACAAATTATTATTATTAACGATAATAAAGAGTATTGCGTTGGATTTCAGCATCTTCAAAAACCTACTAGCATTGAAATTATGGCTAAGTGAAATTTCAGATATTCTTCAAAGGCAAAATCTTCGGCAAAAAGCAGAAAAATAAATCCCTTACTTCGCAAGTCAAATGAAGATGAAAACTTTCTTTCATTTAAAACAACCACAGGGTTTACAGTCTTGTCTTCTCTCCTCAGAAGTCTATCCAGATATCAGACAAGGGGTGATCGACTAGAAATGGCGAGTAAAGCAGTCTATATGCTGATCAGAGACCACATTAAGTAGCTACACGAGGGAAGAGAAACTCTAATAAGTTAGTGCTGCCCCAGTTATATCACCTTGTTCTTCAGAGGATAAAATTTTTTTACTATTTTAGCAAGGGTACCTTCCATAATGAAAAGGATATACAATGCAATTGCAGCTCTCCGAAGTAAAAGTGGATTGCCAGTGCCAGGTGACTCAAAATACCGGATAAATGAAAAATAAAAAGAGAGGACATTTTTCATGTGAAATTCTCTTATCATTTATCTTAATACAAAGAAGCTCTGCCGCCTGCTCTCTTCGCTCGCTACAATAAGAACTCTGTGCATTTATGGCTGAGCTTAATAGATATGCTTCTGATGCTTTAAATTAAATAAGCGCAGAATAAATTTTTTGGCATTGAAATATAACATTTTCTTGAGTCGAAAGCATTTAAAAGACAAACTGAACATTCAAATTAAACGATAAAAAAATTATGAAATTGAAAAAAATGGTAAATATGAGTTGCAAGGTATATAAAGAGAATCCTAAAAACAAATTGGTAAGACTTAAGAACGCGGTGCGGTATCGTCATCACGCTCGCTATAATCGCGCCAACCGTTGAGAAGCTCGCCAAAAGGAAGAAATTTTCAGGATTTGGCGACCACACTGTATTTTTAAGTCAGGCCAGTACGATGAGCATGTTGAAACAAATTTTTCTTTCTTCCTGAACGCCTTTCAAAACTGTCTTCAATTGATTCATTTGCATATTGTATTCATTTCTTTCGTTGTTTTGATAATATTTAACAGCACGATTGAGATTCATTATTAACTCATTGAAAAAGAAACTCTCAAACTAAATCACGCGCTTTTTTACGTTTTAAAATTATAATACATGATCCATCATTAACTATAAATGTTTCTAAATCCTATAACTAAATAACGAGTTTTTGGGAGCCGCGCAAGAGAAATATTTATGTAGATCTTTCATACTATATTTATTGTATTATACACTGAAGAGCCAGAAAAACTGGTACACCTGCCTAATATCGTGTAGGGCCCCCACGAGAACGCAGAAGTGACGCAAAACGACGTGGCATAGACTCGACTGGTGTCTGAAGGTATCCTGGAGGAAATTCCCACCATGAATTCTGCAGGGCAGTCAACAAATCCATAGGAGTGCGAGGTGGTAGAGATCTCTTCTTAGCAGCATGTAGCAAGGCATCCCGGATATCTTCAATAATGTTCATCTCTGGGGATTTAGGTGGCCAATGGAAGTGTCTAAAGTCAGAAGAGTGTTCCTGGAGACACTTGGTAGCAACTCCTGACGCGTGGTGTGTCGCATTGTCCTGCTTGAATTGTCCCAATCCGTCGAAATGCACAATGGACATGAATCAGTGTAGGTGATCGGGCAGGATGCTTAAGTACCTGTCACTTGTCAGAGTCGTCTCTAGACGTATATGGTCCCATATCACGCCAACTGCACGCGTCCCATTCCATCACAGAGGCTCCAACAGATTGAAGAGTCCCCTGTTGACAAACAGGGTCTATGGATTAATGATGTCATCTCCATACTCGTACACGTGGATCCGTCCGTTACAATTGGAAACGAAACTCGTCAGACCAGGCAACGTGTTTCCTGTCATCAACAGTCCAATGGTAGTGTTGTCGGGCCCAGGAGAGGAGTCAAGCATTGTGCCGTGCAGTCAGGAACGGTACACGAGTCGGCCTTCGGCTCTGAGTCCATATTAATGAAGGTCCGTTGAACACGCACGCTGACACTTGTAGATGCCCCATCATTGAAATCCGTGGCAATTTGAGGAAGTATTGCACGTCTATCTCGTTTAAGGATTCGCGTCTGACGTCAATGGTCCAGTTCTTTCAAGGTATTTTTCCGGCCGCGCCGATGGCGGAAATTTGATGTTTTACCGGATACCCGATATTCACGGTACACTCGTGAAATGGTTGTAAGCGAAAATCCAAATTTCATCGGAGAAAATCCAAATTTCATTACTTCGGAGATGCTATGTACCATCTCTCGTGCGCCGATTATAATGCCACGTTCAAAGTCACTTAAATCTTGATAACCTGCCATTGCAGCAGCAGGAACCGATCTAATACATTTGTCAGACATCTGTTGTGTTATATAGGCGCTGCCGACGGCATCGGGTTACGATTATTGGTTGCTTACCGCCGTTATTTGTAAACGCATGCCTGTACTAGTTTTTCTGGCTCTTCAGTGTAAAACAAATAGAGACATTACGCAACCAACAAAAAAATCATCTATACCAGAGATGGACAAACGTTTTTAGAATCGGCTAAAATATATAAAAACTCCGAAATCTCATTTCACAGAAGACATTTTTTTAATTCAAACTTAAATGTTTAAGGGAAGATAATAATGAATATATTTTATGTCGTGATAAATTACCAGAAGATATTATTCAAAGTTTAAGGAAACATTAACAACAACTCCTGTTAGCTGCCATTAAGTAAAATAATCCTATCATAAGAACATTAGGCCATCTTAATTTGCAAAAGAAGTTTAATCTCAGCCTTAAAAGTTCGAGAAAGTTACTCTTGTTCATCCTAAATATTTCTGATAAGATATCAGAAGATTATCGGATTCTCTAAAATATTAACAGAGGTAAAGTCACGAGCTTGCAGAATAAGTTGTCCGAAATTTTTCAGGTAATTATTCTTCGGAAGATAACCATCACGAAGAAAGTTCAGATTTTTCAAAAAACAGAACATCAATTATCTTATACATGTCATAAAATCAAGTAAAGTTTGATGGATTACTGTATGGAATGCTTTCGGTCTGAAATCTGATTGCAAGATTGACAAGAAATCTCTTGTAATATTTCCTTAGTGACAGAATAATGATCTTTGAAAATCATACTGAAGACTTTTTAGCGCGGATTTTATTATTATTTCTGACATGATGAATTCCCAAGTAATTCTTTCGGAGATCAATCTATTAGTGAATAATGTAGTTTCAAGATGTTTTTATCGTAATTTTTACGGAATATAACAGAATTAATTTGAATGCATAGCATAATCAAGAAACAAACTTTAAAATATGTTTTCAATTTTAAGCTACGTTGATACCAAATGTGTTAAATAAAATTAATAATTTTGTTAGAAATATATAATATTAGAAATATATTTAATTTGTACGAAAAAAAGGTTTTAGATATTTCCCTCTCGACACTTTTTTAAAATCTCTTTGTCCCATTGATTTTTCTGTGAAAATATCGACTCTTTGCATCGCATATATTGCGAAATCTACAGTCTATGCATTTTTTTAACACTTTAGTCGCTCCGTCTCATGTCTGAGATTCGAATCATCTGTCTATTTAGATGACCCCTTCTCTGCTAAGTCTTAACTACAGAACACCGCCCCATGCCCCTGTTCCTGCTACCATTACAGTAACCATATCTGTTGGAAGGGCCTGGACGATGCCTGAAATACAGTAGAGAAGGTGTCACCAGATTATATAGTAGGTAATAACCATATTTGATCCACGTGTTAATCGTATTTGATTCATATGTCGAAAAACGTGTTAAGAAATCGCATGAGTTATTCTGTTTAGTCAAGTCCGTACTTTGTGTTTTGAACAAAAAGAAAAGAACGTTGTTAACAAATGAAAATTTTATATATTAATTTAATAAAAGCCGAAAAGAAAAAAGTAATACTTCAGGAATAGAATCAACGATATTTACTTTTTTAATAAAATACGAATTTAACCCTACGAATTTATTTAACCTCCTAATTAGATTGCACATCTTGTTCGGGGCATTTATTGTTAATTCAACCCTTGTAAGAACATAAACTGTTTGCAGAAGAAACTTGTCCCTGCAAAAGCCATCCGGGAAGCATAAGAACGTAAAGGACAATTGAAATATTTAAGTGTGAGCAATGATTTTGTCTTTTTAATAAATTGCTGCTTTGATATAATTACAGATTTAAGTATATGAAATTCTATATTTCTATACAAGAGTATGAAACGTCGTTGCATGCGAAGAGATTAAAGCCATTTATGACAGTGGAATGAAGTCAAAAGAAGTTATACACGTATTGAAGCATGCTTTTTTGATATAATATTCTAAACAATAAGAGAAAATAATTGAACTAAATTCTATACAAAAAATGGTTTATGTGAGTTCGTGATCCCCAATAAACCAACTTATCCCAAAGGGGTGATCATCCAGCTGGAATGGCACCATTATTTGAGGAGAATGACGCCTCTAGATAGACAGCTTAGTGTCTGGATTAGTCTAGATAGATTAACGCTCCAATTTGAGATCACACGAGGGACAGTTCAAGGGGTCTATTCCAGTACCCCCGGTTGGGGTGGGGAGACGTCACTTTTTCCATTGTTAACGGCCGGAAAAAGTGACGTCCCCCAACCCAAGCGGGGGTACCAGAATAGACCCCCAAAAGGAACTACGACGAGAACGACAAATGGGCCGACATTCTTCTTTCCAAACTTTTACGCCACTCCAATTTGAGGGAGTTTGACCCACGGTGGAAGGTTTAATATCCATCAGGCCCATATACAAGACAGATCTTCAGATCTAGAGGCTTTGAAAAACGAGTCTGGAACACGTGATCATCCTATCTCGAACCCAAACCTTATCATGAGACCATAGCACACTCAGAAACAAAATGTGCTAGTCGGCCCCTTAGAGATATCTGCATGCGTGGAACAATGGGTAATTGACCTTGGATAGATAGTGAATTGAAATAGATATCGAAACACCAGTGAACTCCAAATGCTAACTTCGTATAACTCCCTCAATTTATAGCCCAAGCTATAAGAGCTCCGACAAAATAGTGCAACAAAATAATGTTTTTTATTGTAAATCAGTATTTGAATTTGGATTATTTTGTGAGGGCTATTTAATTTTTGGCTATTTTGTTGGAGTTTTTTTGTTGTGGGAATATTTTGTTGGGGCTACTTTGGCATGGTCTATTTTGTCGCGGTTCTTATGGCTAGTTTGAAGGTGTGCCATTATTGATATTCTAACAGTTGGCATTGTGTCCATTGATATTTTTTAGTTATTTTGCAATGTTTGGATGACATTTGTTTCATGTTCTTTACTTTGAAATAAATAACTCAAACTAGTAGAAATCTAAGAAACCACTCGGCGTCGTTACATAGCGACCTTTCCTCCTTCATTTGAGTGTGTGAACATCGATCTGCCATTTATCTGAAAAGCAGCAAGATAAAAATGTACATTAAGACAAACCGCAATCCCAGGGTCAATCCAATTTCAAGAACTTCGAATCTTCATAGAAACGTGTAAACTGTGCAGGTATCTTAACAGCCAGCAAATTTAGGCCCAAAACAGTGTCGAAATAAAAGTAATTAATATTATCTGAAAGTTTCAGGATTAACTCCTATACATGTGCAGAGCGAATCCTGAAAAATCCCCTAATTTCTCATGTGAGCGTCATTTCAAAATGGCGGATCCAAGATGGCCGTCGAGTACTTTTGTCTTAAGTGACGTTTCTCCCCATATCCTGGCCAAAAACCATAATTTTTCAATTCTGAAAAAAATTATGTACTCTGAAATAACTGTTTCGATGTATACCTTATATAAAAAATTAAAATGAAAAATTACAAATAAACTATAAATTGATTTATTTGACGTCAAGAAGGGAAATTTTCCAGTTTTAGAATTCATTGCTGATATGTTTCGTCTTATAATATTAAAACTATTGACAATTCAAAAGAGTGATTAGAATGCTTTTGTAGTCCTAAATCATGGGACTGTTTTTTTAAATTGAAGATCCGCTGAAATGGCAGCTAATCTTTACTAAAAGGGTCGTCTGATCACAAAGTTCAATTTGTTTGTATACACAGTTAAGTACTTCATAGGTAACTATGAATATTTCTAAGTCACATTTACATATGGTAATACTGTCTTCGGTGGCTTCCCATACTATGCAAGTCAAATTAAATTCTAAAAATATTCCCCTCGTCCATACATTTCACACCAAGGGATTTCCACCTATGAACTTAACTAAAAATACTCCTACTTTCACAACAGCGTCAACTTTTCTTTATTTTTTAGATATCTCATCTGAAACAAAGAATACGCTTAAGAAAGAAGAAAAAGAGATAGTTTGAGTTTAATGGGGAGGATGCGCGTGTATTACCTTATGTGGAGTGGAGTAGCGTCTGGGTCGTATTCCGTGCATAAGCCTCGTGGCCAACTTCTTGAAAGCGTGCGTCTCGTTGTTTAATTTTCCCTTGTATTTGACTTATTGCATACCGTTTGCGAAATGGATGGTGACCCATCGTGTGTGATTTGTGGCAATATATTGAGTGCTGGTAGTACATTTACAGTGACAAAGGGTCTTCAAACCCTTATAAAAGCTAGAATAACACTGACATGTATGACTGTACATGTAAAGTGCAGGAAATGTTGCACCAGGCCATCTTCAATGGTAAAGACAATTTGACATCAAGATGATAAAGTTTCTGAAAACAGAACTCCAAGGAGAGCAGAAGATTCAGCTTTCGACTTCCAAAACCATTGTTTGTTTCGCGGTGAGGAGGCTTCAGCTAAGGTAGAAACAAGAAAAGCATAGAAAAATGGTTCATCACTTTGGGAACTTGGAGTGGTCGTGCTTCTTCCAAGGCTCTAAGAGCTCATTTTTTGACTTTCGAAGTTTTATATGGGAAACTTCTCAAAAATTCTCTACAAGAGTTGAACGAAGAATACAAATGCATTATCAGAGACTCTGTTCATGAACTTACGCCAACAAATAAGAGAAGTATTGAAGATCTTAAGGAAAATATCCACATTAAACAACAGATCACCATTGTTGAAAAGCTGCAGAAAATGAAAATGTTTCTAGAAGTGCCCGTTGTGGTTGCACTACATTGAACAGGTAAAATTTTTCCTTCTTTATATTCAAGCAGATTGATTTTGGGACTCGAAATTGCATTTGTATTGTATTATATCGATGATGCCTTACTTTCACGCAGTAGGCCACATTTGTTATGCCAAATGTGCCCATTTATACGTTCAGAAAATGGAAGAGTTGAAGGAAAAAATGGACAGCACTGAATATAAAAAAATTAGTAAAGGTTATTTTTTAACGCAGGAAAGACAAAGTATAGAGTGGAGTACCACCAGACATGATAATGGAACAGTGTCTTGCGAGATCCACAAAAATATCAAGAGGAATAAGGCCGAACAATTGCAGATTCTACTTTATCAAGATGGGTTTCTTCGTGTGCTATAAACATGAAAGCATTGGAAGTATTAGAGGATTTTGGTGAAAACGTTTTGTATCCTCAGAATAATATGTTGAATTCCGGCCTTCCAGACAATCTCGAGATGATTCTGATTGGGTACAGTTATCCAATTGGCTGCTGCTTCACAATCCTCTTAATAGTAGTTTTCCTAAACACTTATTGATTAATATAGCTAGTGGGTTAGTTGCTGATGATAAAACGAATCGTCACATTGAAAAAGATGTTGGGTAAAAATTACTTTCGTCAATTGCAGGAGGTTCTTTTGATGAAGTTAAATTTCAGAAGAAAAAAAGAGTTATCTCAATATCTGCCACAATTCATTTCAAGTCATTTTCATTCCATTTATAATAAGGAATAAAATTGCGGTATTCAATCCTCTGCAGCTACTTACCAGGATTGATGTTGAACAGTTCAACATTCCTCAACTTGATACCCAAAAGGCCATCGAAATTGGAGAAGTATTTCTGAAACACCTTTATGGAGGGAAACAAGATGACTTACGATACAACCGCTACAATAAGGAAAGTAACTAAAACCCTCTCTTCAAAATTTAACCTGGCAGCACTTCCAACAACAAGTGCAGCAGCTTCACAGCATTCACTTCGTGTTTATCTTCAAGTCCAACAGTGGCTGGTGAATAACCTGGATCCAACTGAATGGGGATGGTTCATGAAGGATGGTGGATTTAACCTAGTGCCTTCAACGCTTCTCGCAGCTTCGGAAGTACTTCTACAATTAATACCTTGTAACTGCAAAATAACTTTGACAAGGGACTGTAACGTAAGGTGCCAGTGTAAGAAAGCAGACATTTATTTTACAAAGTTTTGTACCTATTGCTTAGGAGAGACGTGTAAAAATTCAGCTACTCATACTAGCGGTTTCGAAAATGATGATGTTGAATGACTGGCTTATATTTTTTGATTTATGATCTGTAAACTAAATTTTGTTTTGATTCTTGTATAATTACTATTAATGTAGTGCATCTCATCATCATTTAAATTTTTATGTCAATAAATAAAATAAAGTGCTGTAAAATATGTTTTGTTTTTAATTTCAATCTTTTTCTAAAAACGCATATATCGTCTCTCTATATGTCTTTATCTCTCTCTCTCTTGCTCAGCTGATAACGGTTATTAAGAGTTTCAGTCATATATTTGCGTGTTTTTCCAAGGTTTCGTAGGTACATGCACTAACTACTTCTCACTCCGTAGCGAAAATCTGCTGCATTACTCCAGAAACAGTGGAATATTTCAGCCATTTTTAGTGAATAATGTTTTAAATTTACCTTTGGAAATTCCTTACAAGAGACAAAATATCCTTACATACAGCATTTTTATCGATTAATTAATTATGAGCTCTACTACAAACTTAGAACAAAGAAATTTCAGGTTTCAATGTCAAAAAATTTTAAATACTTTCATTTGAAATTTTGTTTAATAATTTTTTATGGTATATATCAAAACAGTAATCCTTGTAGAGCATACAGCCCTTTTTTTAGAATTGAAAAATGTTCATTTTAAAATTAAATTTGAGGAAAAATGTCTAACAAAGCAAAAAGGGTTTGGCTTGGATCAGCCATTTTGGACTGAAGCTCACATGACAAATTAGGAGACTTTTCGGGATTCAGTCTACATGTAACGAGGATCTAATTCGCAAATTTGCAGCTAATTATGAATTACTTTTATTTCAAACCCTAAATTGAGTGGGTTATAATCTGTTGTATAATTCCGCATGGCTTGTAACTACTTGGAGAGTAGCTATCTTTTTCGGATATAAAGGTAAAATTAATAATATGCCATATTCCAAAGTATTTCAGCATGATTATTCATTAATGAATTTTGAAAAAATAAACTAAGGGCACTGCAAGAAATTGAAATATTTTTTGAGACATACGAATATGATTCTAACTCATTTAAAGTATCGTTTAGAGAAAATGCAAAATGGTTAATTTACAAGAAAAGAAAACTTGTAGACATTAATTGATAAAAAATACTTTATCCATACGGATGAGAAATCCGATGAGAAGAAGCAATGCGAGGGTATTTCAAGAAGTAAGTCATATAAGTGAAAAACCTGAAATAATACATGTTAAGATAGATATTTGGAATTCAATATACTTACTTCACCAAAACATGCTGTCGAAGTGTAACATCACAGTATCAAACAAAATTGCTGCTAATGGAAACAACAAAATCTTGCAACCGTAGTTAAATTGTAACTGTTAAATAATATCCACCACTCTCTTTTAGCTGGAGAAAAGAAACTCATGTGCTTAATGCTTGATCAATTTTAGATCACGAATGCTTTGCAACCTTTGAAGCCTTTAATAACGAATATCAGATGTTTAGTTTTAATAATCTTTCCAATGAGCTATTTTAACAACTCTCGCCATGTCCGCAGGCACCAGGCAGCTATTTTGACTTATGAAAACATCCTAAAGATTCTCTAGGTACCAGGAAACTTGCAGTTTTAACAAAAATTTAAGAGATGGAAGTTCTCGTTTTTGAATAACTGGACGATAAGAGGGATAGCGCCATAGTGGAGTAGCAATGGTTTCTGAAATATGGTATACTCTAGCTAAACGCCACTCTAAGAAGGGCACCGCAAAGCAGACTGCTAGTGCATTTATTTGATTGTTTAATATATCAGATGATGGGGAAGGAACGAAAAGACAATAATTTGAAAAATAAAAAGTAATCAAATAAACAAGTGGTTTGAAATTAACTAAATACAAACCTAAAACATATAAATGAAATTTTGATTAGGCAATCTCTAATAGTGTTAAAGAACGCAAACGATGCTAATATAAACAGAAAACAATATTAAATCAATTGTACAAAAACTAATAAAAAACAACACATCTTAATTAAAATTCTAATGTAAGATCAGTCCAAATTCGACAAAAGAATATAAGATGCAAAGTCGCTTTCCTGCCTGGCTAGTCTCATAGTTGTGCAGGGAGTTTTACAGGGGTAAGCGTGGAGTGACGGGCAGCAGCCAGGCATGTACCCTTGACCTTGGTGTCGAACTTGGCGACCACTTTGGCGACAAATCGAAGATTCCCAAATATGCGATAATTTTCTCGATATCTCAGTTAGGAGAGGAGATACTAGACTGTGCTAGATATTTCCATGTGACATAACAACCAGTCGAGCAATGTTATATAAACGCATTGCGAACGCCTTGGAGGAACGACTTTGGAGTTTCGTCTGCAGTACGAGCTGGAAAGCCGTTGAGCTGAGCGCTATCGGAAGTTCTGTTACTGTCATTATTAGTGATTTGCTGACTGTTTGTGTTTCTAAATCCGAAAGTGCTGTTACTGTTATTACTAGTGACTTGTCGGTTTGTGTTGCTAATCTGTACAAGAGTTATTGTTCCTGTTACCTGTGTTACGCGCTATTCCTGCATATTTCAGAATAAACCTTAATTCTCCATTATCCTGCGTGTTGTTCGCATCGTTCTGTGGGTGTCTGTTTACACCATACACCCACAGAACGATTTTTGAAACAATATATAAAAGTATCAAGAATATATAACTTATATTCAAAACGTTAGCCGTCACGACTCACACCCGAGATTCGGACCATCTATCTAATTAGATCACCCCGTCTCTACTATCTATTAACTATAGTAGGGAAGAGGTAATCTAATTACATAATAGGTGTGAATCACAGGCGATTAAGAGCGGTTGCCAACTTGTTAATATGTGTGTAAACATTTAAACAGCAATGTGCAAAAGTAGTATAAGAAAAGTTTTAAACATTTTTATTCAAAAAATTCCTAATTACAAATCATTTGTAGACAAAACATTTATTCACATCTCAGGAAAAACAACGATTGTTGAAAAATAAAATTCCAATGAAAATCACTGCGTGCCGTTCACTATCACTCGAGTTACAAGTTGTTCGATTCCTCTGTCATTATGCTCACTTTAGGGAATAAATAGACTATCGTACACGTTACAAAAACATGCAGTGAACAAATTTACAAATATATATTTGATCTCCATTTTCATTACATTTCTTAAGTTTCGTATTTTTAAACTCTTAATACATCGACAACACGGTTGCTTAGAATTGTATATTCATTGTCAGTTCCGTAAACACACTTAAATATTTATGTACTTGCAGCAGATTTCAGCATACAATATTGTTTTATGGTTCAATTAAAAATTAGTGCAAACATTCACAGTTCAGTTCAGTCATTACTCAGAATCACTAAATCAAATCAGTTCTCCCAGCAAACGCTGAAGAAGAAATTGCAAATACTAATTCCATTCTCTTCAAAATGATTGTATTCGGAAGAAACGTAAAATTCTAAAGTTTCTCCTTCTCGATTCACATAAGGGATGTAGCTCGATACAAAACGTTACAACTTATACTGATTTGCTTAAGTTCAAAGTGTTATTTTGATAGTTTAACCACTTCAAGGATATCTCCGATACATATGATACATCAGTGAGCAAATGGTGACATTTCTGATGTCAAATGTTAGAAAAATCGTAAAATGAAGTCAAAATGAACTAATGAAATATTTGTAATTGTTTTGTTTGCTTCTGTCGAAGAAGAGAAACACGGAAAGATACTTCAGGAGTGTTTCTAAAGACTTAACATTTTTTTCCAGTTTTTGTAGCTAAATGTAAGCACCCAGATTTCAGCTTGAACTCAAGGCAGACATCTTCAAAGCTCAGCTTCAAAGGTCTCCAAAATTGGAGTTCCGAATTTCGGTATCACAAGTTCTTGGTCTCTCTAGTTACGTCATGCTTGTTCAATTCTGTTTTCCGCTTCAGTCCGTAGACTTCACGTCCTGAAAAACAGAAACATACATATCAGCCAACGGCTGACATTGTTTATCGATACATAATTTTGTACAAATATTACTATTCTATACCTTTTATAACATAGTAAAAATATTACAAAATAAGATTTCGTGTACCTTGCAATAAAGTAATTAAAACGATAAAGGAAAATGATCTTCAACTAAGTCATTTTCTGGAAACTGTAAACATAAAGATTACAGAATCGTTTATGGAAGAGTATTTTTTTAACCCTCCAGCGGGCGCGCGTTTTCAAGAGATACTTGCATTGTGCATCGTATTACATATTTATATCGCTTTTTTATAAATTTCAGTGCAATTTTTATTTATAAAATCTTTGTTTACTATTAATCTAATAAATACTGATAATTTAAATAAAAGATGGATTTATTTTGTAAAACAACACGATATCTTTATGTAAAACGATGCACGATATGTCGTAAAATTTGTGCAGGCGTGCCCGCTGGAAGGTTAATTTTGCGTTGACAGAACTTCCGTACCGAGGATCAAATTCCGTTTTCACTCCCATTTAAGTGATCGCCAAATTTGTTTGGATAATGTTTCAAAATGTAACCACAATTGATTATTTAAATCGTTTCGTTAAAAATTTAACCCAAAACGAGCCTAAGAAGTCGCCAAAAAGAGTTATGGCATCCTTTCCACAAACTGATGTTCTTATTTTAACTAAACATTGAGAGCTACAGCAATAGAGACACCGAATTCAATATTTTGAAAGTATCCTGAAGCCATTGCATTATAAAACTCTACTTTAGACGTTAATACACATCTTCAAACAGAGTGTTGAAATTTTGAAGAATCCTATTGACGAAGCATTATGCCGGAAGTCTGTCGGTGCAGTGTAAGTTCTGCATTACCTCAAATAAACGAAACAAAAAACTCGTCCGTTGCATACAACATTTCAAACCGTGAAGCAAAAAATTTAACGAAGGTATAAGTATTACTTCCGGAAAGAGGTGGTCTTGTGGTTAGGGCTCGGCTTCGAAGCTGGATGGTTCTAGGTTCGAAACCCGACCACAAAAGATCTACAATTTCCGTCTGCAGACTCCATTCATCCTTCTAGCTCGTTGTATTTCGGAGATACAGTATTTACAAACAAAATTCAATTTTTTTTATTCGTGGAGGTCTCAAACAGAGATTCGTCAAAATCTTGAGATTGAAATGTTTGAGGATTAAAATACACTTTATTAATTTC
>BGPR01037215.1:0-15212 GCA_013235015.1 Araneus ventricosus
CAACAGTTCTTTGAACTGTTACGTGGATCTGATTGGAGACCAACAGTCCTTTGAACTGTTACGTGGATCTGCTTTCGTGGAACCAGAGACATGCCGGATGCTGCACGGTGGCCATTTGATACTTGCGTTGGATTGGGCAGATTTAGTGCGCCGTAACTACGCGTTACTTATCCGGGAATAAAAGCTTTTTGAGGAACTCTTTCATTTAAAAAAAACAAACGAAGTTGATGCTTTATAGGATGTTTTTTTATTAATTTTTGAAATGATCCAAAAATTTATGACCATCCCGTATAATGTGAATTATCAATTGCTTCAGGCATAAATTATTTTATTTAGCCTATAACACCACTAAAGTTTCGGAATCGGTATCTTTATTTAAGAGTGAAGGAAGCCGTTGTAAGTATTGCAATAAAAAATCAGTTTCAAAAACTGTGCAGCGTCGTTTTAAAAAAGAATATCATAGAGTTACTCTTTTAACTTGTGTTTTATTTTCATCAGTTGAAATTTATAAGCCCTTACATTGACTATCTTGAAAGCACGAAACCCTGAATATGCAAGAACTGAATGTCTTCCTTCTGAAGTTAAAATATCGGGAAAAAACTTCACAGGCTTCTTATTTTTCTTCCACAATATTCGCGGAATATTTACTTGGGGAAAAGAGACTGTCTTTATCATAAATATTTGCTCGTTCTACAAGTAAGGTTTCCTTTTTATTTTCTAAGTTTAAAAGGGAGTATTAAATTAAACAAAGAAATATATATATATATATGAAAGATCAGGCTTTAAAAAGGTGAAAGGCAGTCCATTGTCATCAAGGAAGAGACGATATTTGTTTAAATCTTCTTTTATTTAGGCATCAGGCGTTATTTCTTCATAGGTAAAGTATTTAATTTGTATGCAGCTCCATGACCAGAATTCAGAAGTTTACGCCCGAGCGGCGCGTTGTTGTTGAAAGCTTACATGCCGGCGTGAAAAAGGGCAGAAATGAATGCGCAGAACGCTTAAGTACCCAGGAAAGGGAATTCCCCTTCAGAAACTCGTCATTTGAAAAGAAAGTTGTAGTGCGTTAATTATGATGAAAGTGGAAGTATTTAAAATGAGGTATCGTTAAGATTATTTAGGAAAGTTAAAAAATTAAAATATCACATATATATATATATATATATATATAGAATATTCTTCTTCCAGCTTAAATCAACGCAATAAGTCTGTAAAACAGTACAGATAATTTTATTAAAAGTGTTAAGATACTCTTCTACAAACTTAAATCCTTACTTACATCCTCGCATAAAAATTAAAGTTTCATACTCAGAAGCATGAATTTCAGGAACAATGTTTTTCTAATTCTTTTTTCGAAATTTATGTAATTCATTCAAAATTTCTCAGAAAAATATTAACGATTACCATCAATTTTGTCACAAAGACAATAAGTGTAAGATGATATATATATAAATATTTTATCTTATATGGAATTTGTAATGTTAGGATATTGATAATATATTAACTTAAAACTAACAACAAGAACCTACCTATATATTTGAGTCAAAATATATCGATGGTTTGCTGCTTTTGATACTTTATGTTCCCAGAAAGAGATATTCTTTCTTAACTCAAAAATATTTTCGTAAATTCACAAATTATTATTATTAACGATAATAAAGAGTATTGCGTTGGATTTCAGCATCTTCAAAAACCTACTAGCATTGAAATTATGGCTAAGTGAAATTTCAGATATTCTTCAAAGGCAAAATCTTCGGCAAAAAGCAGAAAAATAAATCCCTTACTTCGCAAGTCAAATGAAGATGAAAACTTTCTTTCATTTAAAACAACCACAGGGTTTACAGTCTTGTCTTCTCTCCTCAGAAGTCTATCCAGATATCAGACAAGGGGTGATCGACTAGAAATGGCGAGTAAAGCAGTCTATATGCTGATCAGAGACCACATTAAGTAGCTACACGAGGGAAGAGAAACTCTAATAAGTTAGTGCTGCCCCAGTTATATCACCTTGTTCTTCAGAGGATAAAATTTTTTTACTATTTTAGCAAGGGTACCTTCCATAATGAAAAGGATATACAATGCAATTGCAGCTCTCCGAAGTAAAAGTGGATTGCCAGTGCCAGGTGACTCAAAATACCGGATAAATGAAAAATAAAAAGAGAGGACATTTTTCATGTGAAATTCTCTTATCATTTATCTTAATACAAAGAAGCTCTGCCGCCTGCTCTCTTCGCTCGCTACAATAAGAACTCTGTGCATTTATGGCTGAGCTTAATAGATATGCTTCTGATGCTTTAAATTAAATAAGCGCAGAATAAATTTTTTGGCATTGAAATATAACATTTTCTTGAGTCGAAAGCATTTAAAAGACAAACTGAACATTCAAATTAAACGATAAAAAAATTATGAAATTGAAAAAAATGGTAAATATGAGTTGCAAGGTATATAAAGAGAATCCTAAAAACAAATTGGTAAGACTTAAGAACGCGGTGCGGTATCGTCATCACGCTCGCTATAATCGCGCCAACCGTTGAGAAGCTCGCCAAAAGGAAGAAATTTTCAGGATTTGGCGACCACACTGTATTTTTAAGTCAGGCCAGTACGATGAGCATGTTGAAACAAATTTTTCTTTCTTCCTGAACGCCTTTCAAAACTGTCTTCAATTGATTCATTTGCATATTGTATTCATTTCTTTCGTTGTTTTGATAATATTTAACAGCACGATTGAGATTCATTATTAACTCATTGAAAAAGAAACTCTCAAACTAAATCACGCGCTTTTTTACGTTTTAAAATTATAATACATGATCCATCATTAACTATAAATGTTTCTAAATCCTATAACTAAATAACGAGTTTTTGGGAGCCGCGCAAGAGAAATATTTATGTAGATCTTTCATACTATATTTATTGTATTATACACTGAAGAGCCAGAAAAACTGGTACACCTGCCTAATATCGTGTAGGGCCCCCACGAGAACGCAGAAGTGACGCAAAACGACGTGGCATAGACTCGACTGGTGTCTGAAGGTATCCTGGAGGAAATTCCCACCATGAATTCTGCAGGGCAGTCAACAAATCCATAGGAGTGCGAGGTGGTAGAGATCTCTTCTTAGCAGCATGTAGCAAGGCATCCCGGATATCTTCAATAATGTTCATCTCTGGGGATTTAGGTGGCCAATGGAAGTGTCTAAAGTCAGAAGAGTGTTCCTGGAGACACTTGGTAGCAACTCCTGACGCGTGGTGTGTCGCATTGTCCTGCTTGAATTGTCCCAATCCGTCGAAATGCACAATGGACATGAATCAGTGTAGGTGATCGGGCAGGATGCTTAAGTACCTGTCACTTGTCAGAGTCGTCTCTAGACGTATATGGTCCCATATCACGCCAACTGCACGCGTCCCATTCCATCACAGAGGCTCCAACAGATTGAAGAGTCCCCTGTTGACAAACAGGGTCTATGGATTAATGATGTCATCTCCATACTCGTACACGTGGATCCGTCCGTTACAATTGGAAACGAAACTCGTCAGACCAGGCAACGTGTTTCCTGTCATCAACAGTCCAATGGTAGTGTTGTCGGGCCCAGGAGAGGAGTCAAGCATTGTGCCGTGCAGTCAGGAACGGTACACGAGTCGGCCTTCGGCTCTGAGTCCATATTAATGAAGGTCCGTTGAACACGCACGCTGACACTTGTAGATGCCCCATCATTGAAATCCGTGGCAATTTGAGGAAGTATTGCACGTCTATCTCGTTTAAGGATTCGCGTCTGACGTCAATGGTCCAGTTCTTTCAAGGTATTTTTCCGGCCGCGCCGATGGCGGAAATTTGATGTTTTACCGGATACCCGATATTCACGGTACACTCGTGAAATGGTTGTAAGCGAAAATCCAAATTTCATCGGAGAAAATCCAAATTTCATTACTTCGGAGATGCTATGTACCATCTCTCGTGCGCCGATTATAATGCCACGTTCAAAGTCACTTAAATCTTGATAACCTGCCATTGCAGCAGCAGGAACCGATCTAATACATTTGTCAGACATCTGTTGTGTTATATAGGCGCTGCCGACGGCATCGGGTTACGATTATTGGTTGCTTACCGCCGTTATTTGTAAACGCATGCCTGTACTAGTTTTTCTGGCTCTTCAGTGTAAAACAAATAGAGACATTACGCAACCAACAAAAAAATCATCTATACCAGAGATGGACAAACGTTTTTAGAATCGGCTAAAATATATAAAAACTCCGAAATCTCATTTCACAGAAGACATTTTTTTAATTCAAACTTAAATGTTTAAGGGAAGATAATAATGAATATATTTTATGTCGTGATAAATTACCAGAAGATATTATTCAAAGTTTAAGGAAACATTAACAACAACTCCTGTTAGCTGCCATTAAGTAAAATAATCCTATCATAAGAACATTAGGCCATCTTAATTTGCAAAAGAAGTTTAATCTCAGCCTTAAAAGTTCGAGAAAGTTACTCTTGTTCATCCTAAATATTTCTGATAAGATATCAGAAGATTATCGGATTCTCTAAAATATTAACAGAGGTAAAGTCACGAGCTTGCAGAATAAGTTGTCCGAAATTTTTCAGGTAATTATTCTTCGGAAGATAACCATCACGAAGAAAGTTCAGATTTTTCAAAAAACAGAACATCAATTATCTTATACATGTCATAAAATCAAGTAAAGTTTGATGGATTACTGTATGGAATGCTTTCGGTCTGAAATCTGATTGCAAGATTGACAAGAAATCTCTTGTAATATTTCCTTAGTGACAGAATAATGATCTTTGAAAATCATACTGAAGACTTTTTAGCGCGGATTTTATTATTATTTCTGACATGATGAATTCCCAAGTAATTCTTTCGGAGATCAATCTATTAGTGAATAATGTAGTTTCAAGATGTTTTTATCGTAATTTTTACGGAATATAACAGAATTAATTTGAATGCATAGCATAATCAAGAAACAAACTTTAAAATATGTTTTCAATTTTAAGCTACGTTGATACCAAATGTGTTAAATAAAATTAATAATTTTGTTAGAAATATATAATATTAGAAATATATTTAATTTGTACGAAAAAAAGGTTTTAGATATTTCCCTCTCGACACTTTTTTAAAATCTCTTTGTCCCATTGATTTTTCTGTGAAAATATCGACTCTTTGCATCGCATATATTGCGAAATCTACAGTCTATGCATTTTTTTAACACTTTAGTCGCTCCGTCTCATGTCTGAGATTCGAATCATCTGTCTATTTAGATGACCCCTTCTCTGCTAAGTCTTAACTACAGAACACCGCCCCATGCCCCTGTTCCTGCTACCATTACAGTAACCATATCTGTTGGAAGGGCCTGGACGATGCCTGAAATACAGTAGAGAAGGTGTCACCAGATTATATAGTAGGTAATAACCATATTTGATCCACGTGTTAATCGTATTTGATTCATATGTCGAAAAACGTGTTAAGAAATCGCATGAGTTATTCTGTTTAGTCAAGTCCGTACTTTGTGTTTTGAACAAAAAGAAAAGAACGTTGTTAACAAATGAAAATTTTATATATTAATTTAATAAAAGCCGAAAAGAAAAAAGTAATACTTCAGGAATAGAATCAACGATATTTACTTTTTTAATAAAATACGAATTTAACCCTACGAATTTATTTAACCTCCTAATTAGATTGCACATCTTGTTCGGGGCATTTATTGTTAATTCAACCCTTGTAAGAACATAAACTGTTTGCAGAAGAAACTTGTCCCTGCAAAAGCCATCCGGGAAGCATAAGAACGTAAAGGACAATTGAAATATTTAAGTGTGAGCAATGATTTTGTCTTTTTAATAAATTGCTGCTTTGATATAATTACAGATTTAAGTATATGAAATTCTATATTTCTATACAAGAGTATGAAACGTCGTTGCATGCGAAGAGATTAAAGCCATTTATGACAGTGGAATGAAGTCAAAAGAAGTTATACACGTATTGAAGCATGCTTTTTTGATATAATATTCTAAACAATAAGAGAAAATAATTGAACTAAATTCTATACAAAAAATGGTTTATGTGAGTTCGTGATCCCCAATAAACCAACTTATCCCAAAGGGGTGATCATCCAGCTGGAATGGCACCATTATTTGAGGAGAATGACGCCTCTAGATAGACAGCTTAGTGTCTGGATTAGTCTAGATAGATTAACGCTCCAATTTGAGATCACACGAGGGACAGTTCAAGGGGTCTATTCCAGTACCCCCGGTTGGGGTGGGGAGACGTCACTTTTTCCATTGTTAACGGCCGGAAAAAGTGACGTCCCCCAACCCAAGCGGGGGTACCAGAATAGACCCCCAAAAGGAACTACGACGAGAACGACAAATGGGCCGACATTCTTCTTTCCAAACTTTTACGCCACTCCAATTTGAGGGAGTTTGACCCACGGTGGAAGGTTTAATATCCATCAGGCCCATATACAAGACAGATCTTCAGATCTAGAGGCTTTGAAAAACGAGTCTGGAACACGTGATCATCCTATCTCGAACCCAAACCTTATCATGAGACCATAGCACACTCAGAAACAAAATGTGCTAGTCGGCCCCTTAGAGATATCTGCATGCGTGGAACAATGGGTAATTGACCTTGGATAGATAGTGAATTGAAATAGATATCGAAACACCAGTGAACTCCAAATGCTAACTTCGTATAACTCCCTCAATTTATAGCCCAAGCTATAAGAGCTCCGACAAAATAGTGCAACAAAATAATGTTTTTTATTGTAAATCAGTATTTGAATTTGGATTATTTTGTGAGGGCTATTTAATTTTTGGCTATTTTGTTGGAGTTTTTTTGTTGTGGGAATATTTTGTTGGGGCTACTTTGGCATGGTCTATTTTGTCGCGGTTCTTATGGCTAGTTTGAAGGTGTGCCATTATTGATATTCTAACAGTTGGCATTGTGTCCATTGATATTTTTTAGTTATTTTGCAATGTTTGGATGACATTTGTTTCATGTTCTTTACTTTGAAATAAATAACTCAAACTAGTAGAAATCTAAGAAACCACTCGGCGTCGTTACATAGCGACCTTTCCTCCTTCATTTGAGTGTGTGAACATCGATCTGCCATTTATCTGAAAAGCAGCAAGATAAAAATGTACATTAAGACAAACCGCAATCCCAGGGTCAATCCAATTTCAAGAACTTCGAATCTTCATAGAAACGTGTAAACTGTGCAGGTATCTTAACAGCCAGCAAATTTAGGCCCAAAACAGTGTCGAAATAAAAGTAATTAATATTATCTGAAAGTTTCAGGATTAACTCCTATACATGTGCAGAGCGAATCCTGAAAAATCCCCTAATTTCTCATGTGAGCGTCATTTCAAAATGGCGGATCCAAGATGGCCGTCGAGTACTTTTGTCTTAAGTGACGTTTCTCCCCATATCCTGGCCAAAAACCATAATTTTTCAATTCTGAAAAAAATTATGTACTCTGAAATAACTGTTTCGATGTATACCTTATATAAAAAATTAAAATGAAAAATTACAAATAAACTATAAATTGATTTATTTGACGTCAAGAAGGGAAATTTTCCAGTTTTAGAATTCATTGCTGATATGTTTCGTCTTATAATATTAAAACTATTGACAATTCAAAAGAGTGATTAGAATGCTTTTGTAGTCCTAAATCATGGGACTGTTTTTTTAAATTGAAGATCCGCTGAAATGGCAGCTAATCTTTACTAAAAGGGTCGTCTGATCACAAAGTTCAATTTGTTTGTATACACAGTTAAGTACTTCATAGGTAACTATGAATATTTCTAAGTCACATTTACATATGGTAATACTGTCTTCGGTGGCTTCCCATACTATGCAAGTCAAATTAAATTCTAAAAATATTCCCCTCGTCCATACATTTCACACCAAGGGATTTCCACCTATGAACTTAACTAAAAATACTCCTACTTTCACAACAGCGTCAACTTTTCTTTATTTTTTAGATATCTCATCTGAAACAAAGAATACGCTTAAGAAAGAAGAAAAAGAGATAGTTTGAGTTTAATGGGGAGGATGCGCGTGTATTACCTTATGTGGAGTGGAGTAGCGTCTGGGTCGTATTCCGTGCATAAGCCTCGTGGCCAACTTCTTGAAAGCGTGCGTCTCGTTGTTTAATTTTCCCTTGTATTTGACTTATTGCATACCGTTTGCGAAATGGATGGTGACCCATCGTGTGTGATTTGTGGCAATATATTGAGTGCTGGTAGTACATTTACAGTGACAAAGGGTCTTCAAACCCTTATAAAAGCTAGAATAACACTGACATGTATGACTGTACATGTAAAGTGCAGGAAATGTTGCACCAGGCCATCTTCAATGGTAAAGACAATTTGACATCAAGATGATAAAGTTTCTGAAAACAGAACTCCAAGGAGAGCAGAAGATTCAGCTTTCGACTTCCAAAACCATTGTTTGTTTCGCGGTGAGGAGGCTTCAGCTAAGGTAGAAACAAGAAAAGCATAGAAAAATGGTTCATCACTTTGGGAACTTGGAGTGGTCGTGCTTCTTCCAAGGCTCTAAGAGCTCATTTTTTGACTTTCGAAGTTTTATATGGGAAACTTCTCAAAAATTCTCTACAAGAGTTGAACGAAGAATACAAATGCATTATCAGAGACTCTGTTCATGAACTTACGCCAACAAATAAGAGAAGTATTGAAGATCTTAAGGAAAATATCCACATTAAACAACAGATCACCATTGTTGAAAAGCTGCAGAAAATGAAAATGTTTCTAGAAGTGCCCGTTGTGGTTGCACTACATTGAACAGGTAAAATTTTTCCTTCTTTATATTCAAGCAGATTGATTTTGGGACTCGAAATTGCATTTGTATTGTATTATATCGATGATGCCTTACTTTCACGCAGTAGGCCACATTTGTTATGCCAAATGTGCCCATTTATACGTTCAGAAAATGGAAGAGTTGAAGGAAAAAATGGACAGCACTGAATATAAAAAAATTAGTAAAGGTTATTTTTTAACGCAGGAAAGACAAAGTATAGAGTGGAGTACCACCAGACATGATAATGGAACAGTGTCTTGCGAGATCCACAAAAATATCAAGAGGAATAAGGCCGAACAATTGCAGATTCTACTTTATCAAGATGGGTTTCTTCGTGTGCTATAAACATGAAAGCATTGGAAGTATTAGAGGATTTTGGTGAAAACGTTTTGTATCCTCAGAATAATATGTTGAATTCCGGCCTTCCAGACAATCTCGAGATGATTCTGATTGGGTACAGTTATCCAATTGGCTGCTGCTTCACAATCCTCTTAATAGTAGTTTTCCTAAACACTTATTGATTAATATAGCTAGTGGGTTAGTTGCTGATGATAAAACGAATCGTCACATTGAAAAAGATGTTGGGTAAAAATTACTTTCGTCAATTGCAGGAGGTTCTTTTGATGAAGTTAAATTTCAGAAGAAAAAAAGAGTTATCTCAATATCTGCCACAATTCATTTCAAGTCATTTTCATTCCATTTATAATAAGGAATAAAATTGCGGTATTCAATCCTCTGCAGCTACTTACCAGGATTGATGTTGAACAGTTCAACATTCCTCAACTTGATACCCAAAAGGCCATCGAAATTGGAGAAGTATTTCTGAAACACCTTTATGGAGGGAAACAAGATGACTTACGATACAACCGCTACAATAAGGAAAGTAACTAAAACCCTCTCTTCAAAATTTAACCTGGCAGCACTTCCAACAACAAGTGCAGCAGCTTCACAGCATTCACTTCGTGTTTATCTTCAAGTCCAACAGTGGCTGGTGAATAACCTGGATCCAACTGAATGGGGATGGTTCATGAAGGATGGTGGATTTAACCTAGTGCCTTCAACGCTTCTCGCAGCTTCGGAAGTACTTCTACAATTAATACCTTGTAACTGCAAAATAACTTTGACAAGGGACTGTAACGTAAGGTGCCAGTGTAAGAAAGCAGACATTTATTTTACAAAGTTTTGTACCTATTGCTTAGGAGAGACGTGTAAAAATTCAGCTACTCATACTAGCGGTTTCGAAAATGATGATGTTGAATGACTGGCTTATATTTTTTGATTTATGATCTGTAAACTAAATTTTGTTTTGATTCTTGTATAATTACTATTAATGTAGTGCATCTCATCATCATTTAAATTTTTATGTCAATAAATAAAATAAAGTGCTGTAAAATATGTTTTGTTTTTAATTTCAATCTTTTTCTAAAAACGCATATATCGTCTCTCTATATGTCTTTATCTCTCTCTCTCTTGCTCAGCTGATAACGGTTATTAAGAGTTTCAGTCATATATTTGCGTGTTTTTCCAAGGTTTCGTAGGTACATGCACTAACTACTTCTCACTCCGTAGCGAAAATCTGCTGCATTACTCCAGAAACAGTGGAATATTTCAGCCATTTTTAGTGAATAATGTTTTAAATTTACCTTTGGAAATTCCTTACAAGAGACAAAATATCCTTACATACAGCATTTTTATCGATTAATTAATTATGAGCTCTACTACAAACTTAGAACAAAGAAATTTCAGGTTTCAATGTCAAAAAATTTTAAATACTTTCATTTGAAATTTTGTTTAATAATTTTTTATGGTATATATCAAAACAGTAATCCTTGTAGAGCATACAGCCCTTTTTTTAGAATTGAAAAATGTTCATTTTAAAATTAAATTTGAGGAAAAATGTCTAACAAAGCAAAAAGGGTTTGGCTTGGATCAGCCATTTTGGACTGAAGCTCACATGACAAATTAGGAGACTTTTCGGGATTCAGTCTACATGTAACGAGGATCTAATTCGCAAATTTGCAGCTAATTATGAATTACTTTTATTTCAAACCCTAAATTGAGTGGGTTATAATCTGTTGTATAATTCCGCATGGCTTGTAACTACTTGGAGAGTAGCTATCTTTTTCGGATATAAAGGTAAAATTAATAATATGCCATATTCCAAAGTATTTCAGCATGATTATTCATTAATGAATTTTGAAAAAATAAACTAAGGGCACTGCAAGAAATTGAAATATTTTTTGAGACATACGAATATGATTCTAACTCATTTAAAGTATCGTTTAGAGAAAATGCAAAATGGTTAATTTACAAGAAAAGAAAACTTGTAGACATTAATTGATAAAAAATACTTTATCCATACGGATGAGAAATCCGATGAGAAGAAGCAATGCGAGGGTATTTCAAGAAGTAAGTCATATAAGTGAAAAACCTGAAATAATACATGTTAAGATAGATATTTGGAATTCAATATACTTACTTCACCAAAACATGCTGTCGAAGTGTAACATCACAGTATCAAACAAAATTGCTGCTAATGGAAACAACAAAATCTTGCAACCGTAGTTAAATTGTAACTGTTAAATAATATCCACCACTCTCTTTTAGCTGGAGAAAAGAAACTCATGTGCTTAATGCTTGATCAATTTTAGATCACGAATGCTTTGCAACCTTTGAAGCCTTTAATAACGAATATCAGATGTTTAGTTTTAATAATCTTTCCAATGAGCTATTTTAACAACTCTCGCCATGTCCGCAGGCACCAGGCAGCTATTTTGACTTATGAAAACATCCTAAAGATTCTCTAGGTACCAGGAAACTTGCAGTTTTAACAAAAATTTAAGAGATGGAAGTTCTCGTTTTTGAATAACTGGACGATAAGAGGGATAGCGCCATAGTGGAGTAGCAATGGTTTCTGAAATATGGTATACTCTAGCTAAACGCCACTCTAAGAAGGGCACCGCAAAGCAGACTGCTAGTGCATTTATTTGATTGTTTAATATATCAGATGATGGGGAAGGAACGAAAAGACAATAATTTGAAAAATAAAAAGTAATCAAATAAACAAGTGGTTTGAAATTAACTAAATACAAACCTAAAACATATAAATGAAATTTTGATTAGGCAATCTCTAATAGTGTTAAAGAACGCAAACGATGCTAATATAAACAGAAAACAATATTAAATCAATTGTACAAAAACTAATAAAAAACAACACATCTTAATTAAAATTCTAATGTAAGATCAGTCCAAATTCGACAAAAGAATATAAGATGCAAAGTCGCTTTCCTGCCTGGCTAGTCTCATAGTTGTGCAGGGAGTTTTACAGGGGTAAGCGTGGAGTGACGGGCAGCAGCCAGGCATGTACCCTTGACCTTGGTGTCGAACTTGGCGACCACTTTGGCGACAAATCGAAGATTCCCAAATATGCGATAATTTTCTCGATATCTCAGTTAGGAGAGGAGATACTAGACTGTGCTAGATATTTCCATGTGACATAACAACCAGTCGAGCAATGTTATATAAACGCATTGCGAACGCCTTGGAGGAACGACTTTGGAGTTTCGTCTGCAGTACGAGCTGGAAAGCCGTTGAGCTGAGCGCTATCGGAAGTTCTGTTACTGTCATTATTAGTGATTTGCTGACTGTTTGTGTTTCTAAATCCGAAAGTGCTGTTACTGTTATTACTAGTGACTTGTCGGTTTGTGTTGCTAATCTGTACAAGAGTTATTGTTCCTGTTACCTGTGTTACGCGCTATTCCTGCATATTTCAGAATAAACCTTAATTCTCCATTATCCTGCGTGTTGTTCGCATCGTTCTGTGGGTGTCTGTTTACACCATACACCCACAGAACGATTTTTGAAACAATATATAAAAGTATCAAGAATATATAACTTATATTCAAAACGTTAGCCGTCACGACTCACACCCGAGATTCGGACCATCTATCTAATTAGATCACCCCGTCTCTACTATCTATTAACTATAGTAGGGAAGAGGTAATCTAATTACATAATAGGTGTGAATCACAGGCGATTAAGAGCGGTTGCCAACTTGTTAATATGTGTGTAAACATTTAAACAGCAATGTGCAAAAGTAGTATAAGAAAAGTTTTAAACATTTTTATTCAAAAAATTCCTAATTACAAATCATTTGTAGACAAAACATTTATTCACATCTCAGGAAAAACAACGATTGTTGAAAAATAAAATTCCAATGAAAATCACTGCGTGCCGTTCACTATCACTCGAGTTACAAGTTGTTCGATTCCTCTGTCATTATGCTCACTTTAGGGAATAAATAGACTATCGTACACGTTACAAAAACATGCAGTGAACAAATTTACAAATATATATTTGATCTCCATTTTCATTACATTTCTTAAGTTTCGTATTTTTAAACTCTTAATACATCGACAACACGGTTGCTTAGAATTGTATATTCATTGTCAGTTCCGTAAACACACTTAAATATTTATGTACTTGCAGCAGATTTCAGCATACAATATTGTTTTATGGTTCAATTAAAAATTAGTGCAAACATTCACAGTTCAGTTCAGTCATTACTCAGAATCACTAAATCAAATCAGTTCTCCCAGCAAACGCTGAAGAAGAAATTGCAAATACTAATTCCATTCTCTTCAAAATGATTGTATTCGGAAGAAACGTAAAATTCTAAAGTTTCTCCTTCTCGATTCACATAAGGGATGTAGCTCGATACAAAACGTTACAACTTATACTGATTTGCTTAAGTTCAAAGTGTTATTTTGATAGTTTAACCACTTCAAGGATATCTCCGATACATATGATACATCAGTGAGCAAATGGTGACATTTCTGATGTCAAATGTTAGAAAAATCGTAAAATGAAGTCAAAATGAACTAATGAAATATTTGTAATTGTTTTGTTTGCTTCTGTCGAAGAAGAGAAACACGGAAAGATACTTCAGGAGTGTTTCTAAAGACTTAACATTTTTTTCCAGTTTTTGTAGCTAAATGTAAGCACCCAGATTTCAGCTTGAACTCAAGGCAGACATCTTCAAAGCTCAGCTTCAAAGGTCTCCAAAATTGGAGTTCCGAATTTCGGTATCACAAGTTCTTGGTCTCTCTAGTTACGTCATGCTTGTTCAATTCTGTTTTCCGCTTCAGTCCGTAGACTTCACGTCCTGAAAAACAGAAACATACATATCAGCCAACGGCTGACATTGTTTATCGATACATAATTTTGTACAAATATTACTATTCTATACCTTTTATAACATAGTAAAAATATTACAAAATAAGATTTCGTGTACCTTGCAATAAAGTAATTAAAACGATAAAGGAAAATGATCTTCAACTAAGTCATTTTCTGGAAACTGTAAACATAAAGATTACAGAATCGTTTATGGAAGAGTATTTTTTTAACCCTCCAGCGGGCGCGCGTTTTCAAGAGATACTTGCATTGTGCATCGTATTACATATTTATATCGCTTTTTTATAAATTTCAGTGCAATTTTTATTTATAAAATCTTTGTTTACTATTAATCTAATAAATACTGATAATTTAAATAAAAGATGGATTTATTTTGTAAAACAACACGATATCTTTATGTAAAACGATGCACGATATGTCGTAAAATTTGTGCAGGCGTGCCCGCTGGAAGGTTAATTTTGCGTTGACAGAACTTCCGTACCGAGGATCAAATTCCGTTTTCACTCCCATTTAAGTGATCGCCAAATTTGTTTGGATAATGTTTCAAAATGTAACCACAATTGATTATTTAAATCGTTTCGTTAAAAATTTAACCCAAAACGAGCCTAAGAAGTCGCCAAAAAGAGTTATGGCATCCTTTCCACAAACTGATGTTCTTATTTTAACTAAACATTGAGAGCTACAGCAATAGAGACACCGAATTCAATATTTTGAAAGTATCCTGAAGCCATTGCATTATAAAACTCTACTTTAGACGTTAATACACATCTTCAAACAGAGTGTTGAAATTTTGAAGAATCCTATTGACGAAGCATTATGCCGGAAGTCTGTCGGTGCAGTGTAAGTTCTGCATTACCTCAAATAAACGAAACAAAAAACTCGTCCGTTGCATACAACATTTCAAACCGTGAAGCAAAAAATTTAACGAAGGTATAAGTATTACTTCCGGAAAGAGGTGGTCTTGTGGTTAGGGCTCGGCTTCGAAGCTGGATGGTTCTAGGTTCGAAACCCGACCACAAAAGATCTACAATTTCCGTCTGCAGACTCCATTCATCCTTCTAGCTCGTTGTATTTCGGAGATACAGTATTTACAAACAAAATTCAATTTTTTTTATTCGTGGAGGTCTCAAACAGAGATTCGTCAAAATCTTGAGATTGAAATGTTTGAGGATTAAAATACACTTTATTAATTTC
>BGPR01037216.1:0-15212 GCA_013235015.1 Araneus ventricosus
GATTTATTTCCGAAAGCATTTTAAGCCGAATAAAAAAATGAATGACTGAAGACTAGAAGAAATAAAAAAATCCTCTGACAACGAATAAAATTTCATGCAGTTTATTTTTGAGAAATGTGCGGTACAAAACAACGCAGAGATTATGTAAAATATCAAGATCGATTTTTACTCCAAAAGAATGCAGACAAAGAGAACAAAGGACATTATCTCTGAATTTTTATGTTATTCGTTCTTAGGTCCGTAAGCAGTCTCGACATTAATTAACAACAACAATTACATTTATCATCAAACCCCAAACCTTAGCGAGTTTTTGACTTTTATACTTCGATAATTCTGATGGTTAATTACTCATTGCAAAACAGGAAAAAAAATTAATAAAATTAAATTAAAAACTCTCTTGTTTCCAGATCACGGACAAAAATACAAAAATTTGCTTTTCTTACGTTTTTCACTTCGTAATTTATTCCAATTACCTGTTAAGGAGTAAATGGGTTTTCTAAAATAATTTACTTCTTTTAAATCTCTAGAGAATAAACAAATAGAGTGTCCGGATAGGTTTTAAAAATTTCATTAAAAAGGAATTGTTTTCAAGAGGAAAAATAGGATAAATTCATTAATGAATTATTCTGATGAAAAATATTCAGGAAACTGTAATAACAAAATACATTGTGTTAAAGATAATATGTATTTTTAGGTAACAATGTTTATCTTAGTTTTTACACATTATATCTGCATTTAGTGCATGCATATACAGTCAGATAAATATACATTAATCAATATATCATATTATAGAGTCAAAGAAGGAACTAAACAAATCTAAAATTGATAGTTTGGGATACTTTTTTAATATGCTTCCCTTAAAGTTTTAGAGAAGAAATGCAGTATCCAGATAGGCTTTAAGACTTCCAATGAAAAGAAACTTTTAGTAGAAAGAATGATATAAATTCAGTATTACAAACAAAAAATGAACTGTTTTTAATTATCTGACAGAAATTAATATCAAAATACAGCTGTGTAAAAGAGAATATTTATTATTATGCAATAATATTTAAATCTCAAAATTTTTAAATAATGTCTGAGGTAAACGAATTTACTACAAGATATACATAGAATTAAAAAGTAGGAATTTAAAGGATAAATCTGTTTCACGATTATCGTTTTAGATACTTCGTTGTCATTAACATAGGTTATGTAACAATCCTTAACGTAATTTACTTGTTGAATGAGAACACACCACGTATTTCTTAGGATTTTTTTTAAAATCTTGATTTAAAAAAAAATTCTGGTTGGATGAAAAAACTTCCAAAGAAAGTCAAAACTTTTAAACCTTTCATTTAGCACCATGAATAACTGTATAAAAATAAGTTTTCTTAGATTTTTTGACATAAATCCTTAAAAGTTGCATTGCATGACGCATATCAGTCAAATATATATGGAAAATAATTTTGCACAACAAAAGCCTATGATGTAAAATGTTTGTACTATGTGTAAATAGAAAAATATATAAATATATATTCAGGTAAGTATAAATGTAAAAAATTTGTATTGTTTAAATAAAAAAAATTTTTTTTTAAACACACTTTTGTCAGCCTACTAGAAATAACTTTTTAAAACTATTTTTACTTTGTAGTCTTTCATTTCTAACTCATTATTTTAAATATTATGGAATATTCTGAAATAATTATTTTTTCAAATGCACTACCAAGTACACTAGTATAGAATAAAAACTTAATTAAATTAATCGATAATAAATGTCTGAAAATATTTTTAAAAAATGCATTGCCATCGAAAACACACAAGTGCACAAAATTTCAAAATTCTAGCACTTCAGGTTGTGCAGAACCGATTAAAAAATTCAATCTATATAAAAGTGAAACAAGTCAAGTTAAATAAAAATGTGCAAAAATATACATTTCTTTTTCAAATTCTTATCTTTAATAAAATTGTGTCTTTAATTTTTCGTGTTTCTCCCCCCTCGCTATTCTTACTATTTAATATATAAATTGTTCCACCAAAGAAGGTTTATGGGGATTTTGGGTGTAAAATTTGAAACGTTATTTTTGTAAGACACTACACATTTTATACTTGAAATTCTGCGTTCAGAAAATCTTTCACGAAACATCTATTTTCTGTTAAATTATATGAAAGATGAATTTTATTTTCCCACTTTAAGAGACATAACACCAATGAAACTCCCACGTTTCCGGGCTCCTCGTCAGCGTTTATAAACGGTTTGCTATATGAGACCTACTGATTTCTTCAAAATCTAAATTATTGCATAGAAATGGCCTAAATCCGTCCTAGGGCATGAGAAATATAATAGAAATTACTAAAGATGCAGAGTTTGGAGAGCAGAAATTCAGAATAATGCTTGACTTTCTCTCCCTAGATGCAATATTGTGGAAACATTCAGCTTCCTTTATGTTGCTAATTCTGCGATCCTATAAATTCTTTTGAAAAAATAGATGTTACGAATCAGGAAAGTTATATTTTTTGTCAAGTTAAATGAGCATAATATACATGTCTCAAAGAACGATGCAAAAATGGAGGATATGATAATAAGGTGCAAGTAACTCACTGCAGTGCATATTACACAAGGTTGTTATAATTAAGGTTCGCCTAAGAAAATACTTTGCTTTCAGAACCGAATTTTCGGCAGCGATTTTAACTAAACTTTAAAAAAAACTCAAATGTACTATTCAATTTTGCTTCAATAATAAAAAACAATCTGCAAATTTCACTACAAATATTGGCGCATGTCACTACAAATATTGGCGCATGTCACCTATTGACGGAGGCCGCGGTGGCCTAGTGGTAAGGTGTCGGCCTCGGAACCAGAGGCCCCCAGGCCCGAAACCCATGTCAATGCCGAGTATTGGGCCTGCTGCACGCTAAATCGTATGTAGGGGGCCAACCGCCATCCTGCCGGCATGGCGCGGAAGCTTGGAGAGGGGGTGCCAGCTCAGGTGTCATCCTCTTCATCTAACCGCTGTTCAGAATTGAAATAGCCATAAAAAAAGCCTAAATAAAAATAGCCATAGCCCTCGTGTTGCTTCAAAAATGAAACGTTAATATAACCAAAACTATAGCCACCAATTGACGAAAATATTAATTTTATTTTCATAAAACGCATCAATTGTACTGCATTCTAGTGAAATTTGGAGCCATAGAACCGGCTTTAGAGCCTTCTGAATAGGCGAACTTTAATTATAACAACCCTGTACTTATATGAATTAAGAATATGATAGAAATGATAAAAAATGATTAAGGTGAGAAAGTAGATTCGCTTTGCAAAAGTTATGTTTATCCATTTCTTACGGAAGAAGAGCAAGTTGTAACTTCTGAAGAAGAAGAAATAGGTCCATATTTGAGGCCGGATTTCTAGGAAACAAAATGTCTAGCAAAATGGATCCCAACAGAGTTTCTGTGATACATTATGAATCATTCTGTCACCGAATTTAATCTACAGCACAATCAAATAATATCCAATAACTTTCTACTAGCTGAAATATAATTCCTCATTTCGTTTATTATTCCATTTTATCTCAGGGAATCAGCGGGGCACTCTCCCCTCAACTTTCTCGGATACTTACGCAATATGGCGCATTTTGTTTGAAGCTTCAGAATATAGTGAAGAAAATCTAGTCTGTATTTTAGACTTCTTCCTTTTTCCCCGATTGGGTCCAAAATTTAATACGGATACACAATTTTAGTGCCAAGACAGCATACCAAATTTCCTTCGTCTTGCTTCGCCTCAAACGAAGGCTTACATCAAAATCTTCAATCTTCAAGGTCAACTTCTTTGACAATTACAATACTTTCTCTTCGCATACCAGACCAACTATAAAAATAGTTAGTCAAGCATGTATTATTACGAAGATTAATCACTATCAAATATATATACAAATTTGGAACAGATACACAATTTCAGTGCTGAGACAACATACAAATTTCTTTCGTCTCAGACGAAAAAATGCATCGAAACATAAAGGTAAAATTTTTTGACGATTACAGAACTTTCTCTGCGTATACGAGGAATTAAAAATAGGTTATTCAAGCATCTATTACTTCGAATATTAATCTCTACCAAATATAGCATCGTTTACATTGATCTACCTATCAATTTTTTATAATTTCAAACAAGAAGAAAAAACTGATTTTTTTTTTCAAACCTTCTAATTTCTTCCAATTTCTACCAATAACTAATATTTCTGAATTCCTTTGACATCTGGTAGGAACATGCGATCTCATGCTCATACCAGATTTTCAAAAAATTCAGAAATATTCGTTATAGGTTAAGCGGCGTTATACACAAATTCATGGTATCGTACGCCAATTCCTGAGATACTCGGTGTGTTGGTGGTAAATTGGTGTTTGATCTGGGTTCGGAGGATCATAAGTTCGATATCTGATTCTATCAATCTTCTGCTTTAATTGTGGGGATGGTGCACGTTAAATCTCTTGTCGGTAATCAGTCATCCTCCCTTTGAAGTGGGATGGTCATTTACTCCACAGATTTCGATTCAAATGACGTTACATGATCGCGGTTTAAAATTACGAGGTATCCCCCCCCCCCAAAGACTTCAACGAAATACGTTAATTCAACAATTCAGTATGTTTCATTAATGGAAGAAAGTTGTTCTTTTCTCTTTATTCATACAATAGACGATATTTATTTCATATGTAAATATTTGTAAGGAATTCGGGAAAAATAAAAATAATAAATACGAGCGCATTTTAATTAAAATTCATTAATTAAAGTGATTAATTACATCAATTAAAATGTCTTTACTATCAAAATTTCTTTCTTCGAGTAAAATTTATTGATTAATTACGGAAATATTTATAAATTATTTACTTATATTTGCGTAATTAAATGATTATATTGCTCAGTAACTAAATTGTTCAAAATCAAGTGAAAAAGAGTAAAAGTAATAGTAACGCAAAAAAGAATCACTGCTCGTAATAGGATCAGCACCAATCACACCTTATGTTCTAGAAACAGAACAATATTGTAACTTTGATACCACAATAAAACTGTTATTGAATTACATTCGCCACTTCAAAAATAGACGCCATCAAAATAACCTTGCGTAAATTTTCAAAAACAGTGGACGCCAGTAAATAGAAGAAAAAAATTTTCCAACATTTCACGCTGGGTGAAACAAGTGATAGTATGAGAAAGTGCATTCCAAATTAGCTTAGCGGAAATGTTTTCCATTTAAAGAAATTCAATTACCTGATTTATGAGAGCATTACAATTTCCCATTTTAAGCATTTCTGAGAAGTGCTTAACATTCTCCCATCCGTAACTACAGCGCTTAAAGTTCGGTTCGGAGGTACTTTATTGCTTCAGCCTTCGTTTACTATTATGATCAACAGCTCGGAAACCTCCACGGTTTATAAAAAGGCAAATTGCATTAAGCCTTTATTCATGACCGGGATTTCATTACTCTAACACAAGAGCTTGTCCCGTAATAATGCTAACCGAAAGCTTTGATGTGGAACTTTGATTCAGTTGTGAGGGAACGTGAATGGACATGGGCATCAATAAACGCACCTTAATGAAACTACTGTTTGCCGGTAAAAGGAGCAATAGTTTGTAATTATTAGGTTAATTTAATGAGGGAATTTGTTATATTTGTGGTGACGGTAAACAATTTATGTATTTGTGTCGACTTGTTTTTAAAACATTTTATTGGATCTGACAAAAGATATGTTTTGGGTTATACAATAATATACAAAAGTATTTTTAACCCTCCATTTATTTTGATCTTTTAGCTTTCAGGTTAGAAAACTTAGCTTTTAAAGTGAATTAATCTTTTTTTTTGTATTTAATTATTTCTCTGAAATCTTAAGAATACTTTATCAAAGGTAGTTTAAGAAAAGATAGATATAAATACGAACTATGTGTTTTTGAACTGAACCTGAAAAAGTGAAAAAGACGTTTCCGCCATAGGAGGGTTAAAGTATATATAATAAATACGACAGGAAGTTTATAAAGCTCTAATTTAGCCCGTTAGAGCCAAAATTAATTTAACGCATAAATTTCAATAAAATTCTTTTAAATTACGTTAGAAACACCACGATTGAAATAACCGTGAAATTCCAAGAAAAAAAATTGGGAGGAGGGAGGGCTTTTTTATTTTTAGAAAAAGTTATCGAAAAATAGGTAGAAAATCATTTTAAAAACTTTTTTGTAGATACATATTAAAAGATTTTGCAAATATTGTAAAATGATAAACAATAAATAATACTTTCGAATCCCTAGCATTATCTCAGAAATATATTAGAAGAGAAAAAAAATCAAAATGACGACACTTTGACTTCAAAATCTGGCTAACTGATGGCGTATGCCAGTTGAAAATTGTTTAGGAGGTTGGGAATACATATTGATTTGCCAGATAAAGCAAGAAAAGATACAATGAAATGCAATCACTTTAGCTGTGGAAATGTAAATACAGCTGTCCTCAAATGAGGATACTGAGTGCTAATGGGTTAGTTTAGCATTATGAACGTATCGTTTTGAAGCAACGCGAGGACTCTTTTGAGAAGGACCTCGGGATTTTGAACCGTTGTCAGATGATGAGGGCAACGCCTGAACCGGCATGTCACTCCCTCAACTTTCATGCAGTGGAGGACATGAAATATGATAAAAAATAATAATAAATTAATGATAAATAATTTCTTTCATCAATGGGAGGATGTTTGAAACTCAGCGTCATACTTAAAATGCACTAGGCCCAGATACACGGCAGATGTTTGGTTGGAATCAGATTTTGAACCTGAATCCTTCCGGTCCCAAAACCCATACCTTATCATCAGAGCACAACGATATATTAAATAAGGATGGTCATTCAATAAACCTATGCTACTAGCGTTGCCCTAGAAATGCATGTCCATTCACTGGGGCTTAATACTTCATATTAACGTCTTGGTCTGTTTCATTGCAAAAATATTGATTAATATCAATTTTTAAAGATACTTTGTAAAAGGCTCGGCAATACAAGAAGTAGTTATGTCTCATTTTAAAATATTATTTACGTATATCATGCCTCATTAATAATTCCTATACTAATAACATTTGCACATTTAATTTATGCATAGCTATGAAAAAATACCAATTAAAAACATTTGTTTTAATGTTAAATATTATATAATGAAACTGACGATTATAAGTTGTTAATTATTAATGTTTTTAGAATAAAAAGTAGAGACACAATTTTGATGCAATTGCAGAGTGTCAGCAATAAAATTAAAGAAAAAATTTCAAATCTTAGAAAACTTCTGTCGAAGAAACAGAAAACTTAAGAAATGTCGATTTAATATAATTTATGAATTCATCTTCATATATTTGTAAAATTTAGAGATTTTGTACGTCCATTTTATGCACAGGAAGTTCTTAAAATAAATTATCAGAAATATAACACAAGCTCCTTTATGGTATTTTTGCATCTACTGAAGCTGCTGCATGGAGGAAATGGATGTATAGATTTAAATCTCTTTCTGAGTTCCGGTTGCTCACCTGCACACTAAGTGGAGCTTCCAATAGCTTTTCCAATATCTGGTTGTATCCTATTTACTTGGAAGTTACCGACTGTGGTTACGGTAAACCAGACGAGTGGGTCGATGGATTCAATTGAGGAACTCATTATCAAGCTAAACTATACCTTCACGTTTGATCTGGTTTTTGTGATACTGATAAGAAGGTTTCGGTATGCTTACAATTTATGTAGAGTAGTTCATCAGAGTTAGATTTGTGTGACATGAAAAAATACGAGGCTGAAGAATTACCATGGATTCTGCCCCATGCCATTGATCTGGAGTTTGTGATGATGAAAAGGATGTTTTGTTATGGTTATTGCTTCTAGATTATTTTTTGTCAGTGGTTTCAGTTGCAGTGCTCATTATCATGCTAAACCATAACTTCAGGTTTGATCTAGGTTTTGGGATGCTGATAAGAAGGCTTAGGTATGCTTACTATTGATATAGAATTCAGCAAAGTTAAATTTGTACGTCATTCATGATGGAAAAAATCCGAGGCAGAAGAATTACCATGGATTCGGATTCCGAGGATTTGGAATTTGTGATGATGAATAAAACGTTTTGCAATGGTTATTGTTTTAGAACACAGGGGTACAGAATCCCAGCTTAGTAATCATTGTTGGATTATTTCTTTATCTCACGCTGACAGTTATGAATCCAAATTCCATTCACTGTTTAAAAAAGGCACAATAATTCCTTTGAATTAAATTGAATCAGCTTCAAACTTTCCTGGAAAAACTTTTTTGATCCAGTGTGACTAATCACGGCACCCATCTTGCGGAGAGTGTTCTCATGTGCAAATGTTTATGAAAAATATTATGTAAATAGTCATTTTAGATGCCCATAGTCTTAGTAATTTCAGGCACCTTTACTCTCCTGTCTCTCACTAATCATTACTTCATGGATTTTTTAAAATCATTTCTTGAGTAATAACTTCAACAAGGTGTTCTGGGCATTCAGCTTCACATGTGCTCATATGACCTCTTTGAAAGTTATAAAACCTTAATAATATTATCGAAGGGGCAGAGTTTCCATAATGTTTATCATGGTTAAATTTGGTTTCCTGAGCCATTTTCCTATTCAAGAAATTAATGTTTCATAACTACACAAAATTCTTTCTCGTCCATCTTTCAGAAATCACTGTGCTTAATCGATTTAAATAAGCGTCAAACACGGCCTAATTGATTTATATGAATGGAACTTTGTGTGATTATCTTCAATAGTAACCTGTAACAAGAAATAATCTAGGTGCAATCAATGATCGTTATGTCTTAAACTTTACAAGGACTTTTCGAACAACCTTCGTACAATATGTTTTTAATTTTAATCTTTGATTTCGCATTCCAATTTTAACTTACGAATTCTACTCGAAGTAAATTGGAATTTTAATTATATTTATAATATGTTTTTAATTTTAATGTATGTTTAAGATTTTCCTGTAGTGTGATTTTCTTTGTGGCTTAATTTCCTTATAAAACTGCTTTGCAATTTTGCTTTAACTTCCAAATGTTTTATAAAAATTTTTTTCTGCTTTTCAGTAAACTGATACAAGCGTGTTTTTGTCTAACCTTGTCAGGAAAATACCAGTATCATTTTACATAAAAAACTGAAACTGTAAAATCATCATATTCTATCATATCATTGGAAAGGAACAGATTCTTTTACGAAAAGTAGTTGAAAGATGCAAAATATATTTTGCATCTTTCCACTACTATATAAAAAAATATATATTAAGCTGAACATTTGTTTTCTGCAAATGTACTATTTGTAAAAATTGATAGATTGATAGAGAGAGACGAAATAAATCTGATGAAGAAGAAGAAAATCGTACAAATTGTGAGACTAGTTTCGGAGACATTTAAAAAGGTCATCGGAAAACAACTGTGTAATAGAATCTTCTTAAATATAAACTAAAGGAAATTGGAAAAGAAAAAACAGAGTGAAGAGTTAAAAAATTGATTAAATAAAGACATTTGAACCGAGAAATCAATCAAAGTAAGAATCAAACGAACGATTAAATGTTTTCACTAGAAATCCCAAACTTAAAAGGCCAAATGTTAAATCAAAGTGAACACAGGCATAAGATCCAAATATTTCCAATTAAAATTAACACAAAAAGGCTTTGGGAAAGAAATCTAATCGAAAGAAAAATCTTTATTTTGCTTATCTTTCAATTCTTCGTTTCCATCGGCTAAATGAGTTCCGCCTACAGCTGTTTTTTGAAGATGTTGATGAAAACGTACTCACGTGAATTCAGTATCAGCAAAATTATCCTGTATTATCTTCCATGCAAGGAAGACGAAAAAGATACTCCCTTTGTTAAAGATGGATTAGCTTAGTTAACAAACATAAATATCGACTGAAGAAGTGATTTTATGAAGAATTAAATAAGACACGCTCTAATGTGATAGGTTTCTTAGTTTTTCATTGCTTTTTCGGTCATCGATTATTTTTTGGAAACCACAATTCGCATCGCTCAGGGATTTCTAAATATGCTCTATGCTATAGTATTTTATTTTTTCCCATTTGTTACAAAGCAACAACAATATACAGTGTAAGTTTATTAAGTAAATAATATTTATTTAAAATGCGTGACTAGTTTTGATAATTCTTTATGATAATTTAGTGAAATCCTTTTATATTTTAAATAGAAGTTTCTAGCTTTTCAATTTTGGGATTCGACTTTCCAAATCAATTTGTATGCAGCCACCCCCTGATAATTTTCGGAATTTTAAATAAATAATGTCAAACTACCTTTATGTTCCTCATATGTATTTACTAATTTTTAAAGTGATATTTTACCTTTGCATTAGTTTCTGTTGATTTTTTTTCTATGACTCGCACCATATCTTTGATTATTTCGTTTAGCTTTTTAGCTTTCGTTATTTTAGTTTTTTTTTCACGCAGTGAAGAGAAACGAGTTTGTGTTTTGTACTTCTTTCCTTTAACTGATTTCGTCCAAAATTTGATACATGTCTACAATTCTTATGATAAAATCATGCACCATATTTCATCCATCTAGCTTACTGTACTTTTGAGCCATCGTATTCATATTCAGACGGATGGATAATTAAACTTTCCGCTGAAATTTTGTTCAAAATTTGATAAACGTCCAAAATTTGGGCGTAACGACTATATACCATATTTAACAAGTCAAGCTTCCTCCCTTTCTTTTTCAATTAACTTGTTTAAGTTCAAAAATTGTTTTACCGGACTTACAGAGGTCTAAAATGTGGGGATTCATAAAACTCTCGAGGTTCGAATTTTTTGACGATTGCAATATTTTTTTTCTCTATTTGGATACGAGAAAGTTAAAAACTCGTTTTCTTCTTATTGTGCAATTGATATAACATATAAAGGTATATAAATGATGTATAAAATTGAAAATAAGGAGATGACAGAAAAGCATTTGGAAATATCCTAACACAAATGCCTTAATTTTTAAAATAAATCTTCATTTATATGTATCTTACAGACTTGAATCTTTCATTATATGTTTAAAACTGCTTTGTACAAAGGTTTTAATAATTTTTTAGCTACTAAATGCTAAAAGGCCTCCCAGTAATACTTCACAACCACCTGCCACTTAGAAGCTACTTCAAATTATCTATAACCCTTCAACCGTCAGTGAAAGGTGGAAGTTTACTTAATTACCAGTTTTATAGAGTAATAATAATTTTACGGCATAATATCTGTTGAAGATATCAACAGCTGCTTGTAAATTGAGTAAACATCTTTAAAGCATTTTAAAATATCGTAATGTAGAAAGAAACAGTTGACTTTTGAAAATGCTTTTCAGGGCAATTAAAAATAATATTTGTTTCGAATTCGTTAAATAATCCTTAATTTAAAAATTATTTTTACCTTTATTTTCTTTTCAAATTAGCATTTAATTTATTATGAATATAGCTGAGAAGCTGTTTTTCAGAGATTCTAATTCGCCATAAGTTGTTGGGAGTGATAAATCCAATTAGAGAAAGAGTTAAATCTCTTTTTGTTCTTAAACGAGTTAGCAGAATATTTTTAATTACATAAAATTAAGTAACATGATTACCTATTTAGGAAGATTTCATTATGATTTCTAACTGTTTAACAACTTTCTTCTAACTTCTTTCTTATTTCAGTGTAACTTCCATTGAAATAAAAATAATCCTAACTTAATTTTTTTAACACTTAACAATAAATAAGTTAAGTAAATGGATGATTGAAAACAGAAAATGAAAATTTCACGATAAAAAACATTTTATTTGTTTTTGAGTAGTCACAATGTGCTTACTCATTGTGTGTTTACTGAGACATAATGTGTTTACTGATTGTTTTTCTTTTGACTTAACTTACGATGTAATTTTTCATTATCGTGGTCTATTACGTCATTCAAATATAAAGCGCAAACCTGCATTAATTCTGAAACTATAAATGTGGTCTTATGTGTGTATTATAGAATTTTAGACATAACTGTCTAAATTATTTAAAGTTAATGTTATTTATTAAATGATTTATTTTAAAAATGAAAAATAGAAAGCACTTTAATAACACGCACTATGAAGCATAAAAATGGTTTCTAATTTGCAAATCACAAAATAGTTGCAAACTTCTGTTTTTCTATTTGCAACTAATTTTCGTTTCCATCTTGTGTTTTATATTATGCCATTTATTTTTAGTAAAAAGTATTATGTGAGTTAATTAAGTTGGAAACGTTGTAGAAATTCGCAAGATGGGGTTGCTGATCACTAGGTTATTGCCAAATTTAAACACGATTTTTCTTCTAACTATCATTCTCGGTTATTGAAGTTCATCTCTTCCTTACTGAAAAGGAATAGTTAGCGGCATGAAGGAACCCATTTGAGTATGAGATGGCTTTATGGTAGAATGTTGATTTTTAAATGTTGAATAATCATAAAGGTCAGATCAAATCAAGGAATGAAAGGCATTCTCTGAAATGTATAATTTTTCTCTTTAAAACGAAAATTACAAAATCAATCAATATTTATCGTCATAAAAATACTAAATTTTATATACTGTTACATCTATTCATGCTTCATTTTAATATACTGTTACATCTATTCATGCTTCATTTTAATATACTATTACATCTATTCATGCTTCATTTTAATATACTGTTTCATGTAATTCTAAAAAATGTATTCTAATTGCAAGATCTTTTCTATGCGGAATAGAAGCACTGCATCTATGTGGATTTAGGGTAGACTGATATTTTGTTTGAAATGGAAAATGCTCGCGAGAAATTCAAAGGATCAAAGATGCAACAAATTATCAACAACTTTTCGCAGGATTTCGTTTTGTCACTGAGTAAACTTCTGGTATCCGTAAACGCTCTCTGTTAGGCATATCTGTGTAAATATACTCAGAGCAGCGCGCGTAATAACCATAGTGAATTACCTTTTAACGAAGAAAGGAGCTCAACATTTGAAAGAAGAATATATACATAGATAAAATATGAAAACGTTATGGTTTTGTGTTAGAAAATCAATCTCTAGCGAATTCCAAGAAAATTCTTAGTTATTGTAAATAAAAAGTTTATTTACCAAATTTTGAATGAGATAAGCTCTACTAAACAAATATAAATTACCTAGAGGGGTGTAGAGACAATTCTAAGCTAACATAGAAACATAATATTCATGCTTTATTTATCTACCGATAGATTTTGGCTTACTCTATCATTACTTATTACATAAGAAGCATGTTATCAGTTGAGAATCTCATAGTATCTTGAAAAGAACAAACATTATACGAAAAGAAATGCATAATTTAGAGGCTCTTGTAAATAGTACTTCAACCACATGAAAGTAATAGGTTTAAATGTTCTTCTAAAGCTATATTTAATTTGAACACGACAAACGTATTCTGTACTTTTACCTTTCCACAAAATGTTATTATGTCAAACAAATTTCATTTTATTACAGTTACCTTTATTTGTCATTCATTGAAGTAAATGGTACATATGTGTTCCTGTTTTCTATGCAACTCCTAATTATTATATTTCCAGATTTTTGAATGCTTAATACATTATAAACATAAAATCAGTATATGAAATTAAGTGTCAAAAAATTGGAATTACAAAACCCAAACAAATCTTTATTTCTAAGAAAAATTACTATTTATGGTTTCAATATGCTGAAAGGAAACAAAAAATATTATGTTACGCCTCTCTATATATTTTGTTTATAATTAAATAGAAAAAATATTCTGATAAATATACTGTGTAATTCATGAATAAATCCATGCGTTATAGTCACTAAATTAATCTAGATAAACTTTTACATTTAAAATAAAAATTTAATAGTTTTTACACACTTTCATTTAAATATTTTCATATTTGTAAAGATGGAATGTAGTGATCGATTTATCATTTCTTGTATGCTGCAGCCCTGAACTTTTGTACAGATATTCTTTCTCGATAAAAGTACATTATTTTATTATTCTCAGAACTTAAAAATCAGTTAATCTTTTGATTTTAATTACATTTAAAATTCCTCATTAGTGACTCCATTTGATAATGAATCGGAGAAAAATTCCAAAATATTTAAAAAATGAATTATTAATATATGAATGTTAAGTATGAAGGTGATGAAATGTTAATATATGAATGCGATGAAATGTTTATATATGAATGTGATAAAATGTTAAATACCTGAATATGATGAAAACTCCAATTTTCTTAGAGTAACAGAAAAAAATAGAATAGTGTAACAGAAAGGAAAGTGGAATAGAAAAAAATAATAATAAACGTTTTAAAAAATATATACGATATGAAAGTTTAGCAAAAGTAAATATTATAAGAAAGAAAATTCTGGAACATTAATTCAAAATAAAAATATTTGAAAGTGATGAAATGTTAATATATGAATGTGATGAAAGTTGATATATGAAGGTGATGAAATGTTGATATATGAATGTGAAGAAATGTTAATATATGAATGTGATGAAATGTTGATATATGAATTTGATGAAATGTTAATATATGAATGTGATAAAAAATCCACTCTTCCTAGAGTATTCCTATCAGCGCTTCACGCTTCTCAGTGGTTGTTTTTAAATTCAGAATTTCTATAAAAAATTAGTTTATATTTTTTAATACGAATAAAAGTGCCTATCGAAAAAAATTTTAATTCTATTATTTTACTCTTCTCTTTACACGTAAATCTTTTTTGATTATTTAGATTTAAAACGCCCTACTTTGAAGCTTGTTTCCGTTTATATAAAGACAAATATAATTACAGCTCCTATTAATGTAACAACGAATAAATATATCATGAATAAGAATTTAACCGATCTTCTCTGAAAAGCCATGAAATCTGCTTTGTATGCTGTCAGAATATATTAACAATATATTACAATATTACAAAGTTGCTTTATCATAGAAGCAAAACTATTTTGATTTATTCCTTATAATCATAAGAAAACTTATGAACCTTAATTAAATTTTTTATAAATAATTCTAAAAACAGTTAAGGTAGTTAATCCTAAATCCAGAAGAAGAAACAAATCATAACATGAAAAATTATTCATACCGTTACCAATTATAATTTATTTAACAAGTAACAACTTTCTTCTTCTGTGTACTCAGTTTCTTTGTTTTTGGTAATATGGTTTTAAGGTCGCCGAACCTAGAAGTTAATTTTCGTAATCAGATTTAATATATTCGA
>BGPR01037218.1:387-15211 GCA_013235015.1 Araneus ventricosus
ACAAAATTAATCTTTAAAGCAGAAACTGAATTTAAAATATATCTATCCATTTTATAAAATCTGAAGAGGCCAGTGCGGCCTAGTGGTGGCAGTCTTGGCTTTAGCCGAAGGGTTCCACATGCTAGAAACCCGATTCCACTGGAAGATCCGCCGTATGGGCCTGTTGCACTCTAAATCATAAACTTACAAAAGCTGAAAGTTCAAACTATTGATTCCAAAAGCTGTAAACTGATTCTTTTATGGATGAGTTAATTATGCAAAGGGTGCATTGCAAAGCAACAAGTAAATATCTTACGGATGATCTTAGTTTTGCAATGGATTATCAAAATAACTTCGTTATACAGAAGGAAATTAAAATAGTACAATTTTCTTTATGCGAAAAGTCTGAAAATATTCGATTATTCTGACATAGTAGAATGACATCATACTGACATCGCAGTCACTTAAAGCGAACAATAAGCACGCATGACAACTATCATCTTCCGACTTACGCCATTTTGTGACATCACAACCCTTGTCTTCCAAGGAAATGTTTGGTGGCGGCCAAAGATTGAACCTCACTAAGAATGTTTACAATCAGATCACCTATATCATTTGTTTCTATTATGTAAATACTCTGTATATTAACTGCAACCGTGTGTCTGTTCATTGATATAATTGCCAATACCAGTAACAGTATTTCAAAGTGTCTGTATCTTCTGTTAACGATGAATAAACTTGTTCAGTTTTCACTTCAGGAGTTACGTCTCATTACACCTCCTAAAGTGGTGACCTGACGGACCGGCTGAATCCAGAAATAAATCGTCCCGTGTACTGTAGTCAGGATCAAGCTTCACCTGAGGATGGGGAAAGCTTTTGCATGAAGTCACCTATGAACGCGCAGGACACCACATACATTGTTCCTGAAAAGCTGCCTGATCTTTTCTGTTAAAGGGATTAAGCCTCCTAAAGGACGAGACGTTTTCAGGAGGATCTTAGTGCTCAATGGCATCTCTATCTGCTTATCTATCTTTGATTCCAAAAATTAAATTATTAACACGTTATAACAAACTGCCAAAACAACGATTGATTAGGGGTTGCAGGTGGTAATAGAACATTCTTCCGGACCAGAGCCAACCTGTCTAGGATGGAATGCTTGTTCAGGTGCGAGCTCAAAAGCGTGGAGGCAGAGGACCAAAGCGCCTGGGTCAGAGGTGATACTACAGTTGACCACAGGTTCTCTTAAAAGGTTGATTGACAAATGTCCCTAGCGCGAGGGAACTGACAACGCAAAGTAATGAAGCGTGGATTTGATGGACGAGGAGGAAGATTTGTCCTTGTAGAAAGAGAGCAAACGAGAGAGAAATAATGGTGGGAATTTTTGCAGGTGGTGGAAAAGAACAGCCATCTGACTAATGAGGAGACATCTGATCGTCCAAAACGGGGATTTGGCGTCGCTTGGGAGCTGGATCATCTAAGCTGGTGAGCGTTAGGTTTTTTGCTTCGGATGAGACTCGCAGTGCTCCCTGCTCGGGGTTGGATTCTGAGATATTTACGGATAGACCGTCCGGCTCACTCTCGTGGAGTCTTACATAGAACTCCGACTTTTTGAATTTTCCATGCAGTGCAGGCTGGTTTCTGCGAGTTAATTTACATACCTGGGACCAGAGTAACAGTTCTTTCGAGGTCATTTATGATTTTTTGTCAATAATCATTCTAATTCTAGCAAATGTATATTGCAAACTATGCAAGAATCTAGTATGTAATAAAATTCGAAAGACTACTCATGTCTGCATTCGCCCTCGAATTTGCTCAGTCCTAAAACGGACATCGGCCGTGACGTTACGACGTTTTCACGTGAGTTGAATGGACGACATTAATATGCTACAATGTTTTGGTGGTCCACGGTCGGTGAGCACAAATCCTATATAATCTTTATTTCACCGATTTTTCTTCGCTCTAACTCATCGCCACTCATTTGCCGCCTCCTCAACATAATCTATCAAGGAAGAGAAAACGATGGCAAAAACTGTAGACATAAGAGATCGAGAATAAAATATCCACACACCTTCCTGAAAAATTGAAAATCCAAACCTTCATCCTACGCTGCAGATTACGAACATTGATCGCATTTGAATCAACAAAAGACGAAGGAACCTTGAGTTCATTCCTCTGGCCATTCTTCACTAGCGACGTCTTGTTACAAATCTCCACCCCCGCTGAGAAATGCGTCTTCATCAGGAGCGCACGGCTCTTTTTTTTTCTGCTTGCCTGGTCCCATCACTGTCTGACTGAACGCCGTCGGCCAAACTTTCTGGAACAAACACAGAGGAACTTTTTCCCGCCATATAAGATTGATCTCTTTTTTCTTAGGGGTGTTCATCGAAGGTCTTGTGTCCAGTCTCCAGAGAGCCGTCCGGAACGCTCGGCTACATATGGAGCTGATGATAAAGTGGGGGTTCTTCCTGGGTGGCTCGGTATGATGGTTCTGTTTAGGGGATCATAAAGGATATAAATAATGTTAATTGTATTCATTTTTTTTGAGGGAGTGGGAAATTTTTTTGTTCGATAGAAAAGAAAATATTGTGGCTTTTTGGCGAGTTCAGCGTGGAGGTATTTGTCACAGTTTCTTCCCCCCGTTAGAGTTTCTTTTGTTCGTCGGAGAAATATGGAGTAAGTTGCGACGATCTTTGAGTTGCGCTTTTTAAAAAATGATCGCTCGGCCGTTGCATAGTGACGTACCAATTTTGATGATAGAAAAATAAAATAAAAGAGTTTTTAGAAACATTCCTTTATTAGTGTATCAAAAAAAGAAAGCAAATTTATCTTTACAAATATTGAGGTCAAAGTAAAAATCTTAAAAGTTTTGATATCGCTGCAGAAACTTGCTAAATGAAGCTAAAATTTTAACTCACATCTCGTAATATTTTAATTTTAATTCAATATTTATGAATTTTCTTCTTACATGATAATACTTCTTGTGGCTTAATTTCCTCATATTGTTTAGAGCGTATCGCCTTACTTAACATGATGCTCTGAACTCCAGATTTTTTATTTTAAAAAATGATTTTTCTACTTTTCAGTGCATTTCTAAAAGCATGTTTTTTAAAAATTTTTTTACCTTTATTGTCTTCATCTTTCAATTTTCATATATCATAATCATTATTATAAACTTGGATAATTTTTCTCATATTCACAACCAGATGGTACTTTACATATGCAATCAAAATTAAGCGATTACTTGATAATTAAATTCATAAAATATTGATTAATGTATTTTCATCGAGAACATACTACTTTGAAGAATTATAGAGTTTCTAGCACATCAAGGAGAGAAAAAATTGATTCCGAAATTCCACGTTAAAAGCGTGAAAAAAAATCAATTAAATCAAATCATCTGAAAATACCAAAAGTATAATTTTTTCTATGACAAGCAGATTATTCGACTTCAATGTGAATTTTATAAATATGTACCCTTAGAGGCCAGAAGCACTTAAAAGATTTCGATGTCCTCATATAGTATACATAATTTAAAACATAAACAGTTATAAAGCATTAAATAAAATTTTATTTATAAAAATTAAACAGAACCTACAGAGAATAAGTAAGGTTTAAATACTTATTTAGTTTCAAGTTCTTCCTTTAATTTTGATCTCATCTCTACACTGTCTTTAAACATCTGGTAATTTATTTAGTATATTCAGCTAGTAGTTCTAAAGAAACCTTATCTTAACATAACGCTCGAAAGCATTTTGCAAAAATATTGCAAGCTACATACGACCTGCTATTGTATTCTTGTCTCTATTCAACATCAGCGATGTAACCTCTTTTGTCTGCTTGTATCAATTTACGACATATGATAAGCTGTTTAAGGAATTCCAGTTTGGTCGATCGCCTTAAGATCTGAATCCTTCGTATGGATGTGAAGGACATATGTGCACACATGAAAAAAACCAATTTTTTTAATACTCTTCTCAACTAACTAAAGATATTGTGCCTCTTACCATAACGGCCTCCATTTGCTTCTGCATCCCTAACCGCATGAATGAAGTTGCAAGCTAAAATAAATTATCTAAAGTCGTCAGATAAATTAATAATAGATAGCCTTCAATGTCTATGCATTGCAATCGACACGCTCAATCATTGAAGAAACTTCCTATCCACATATTTTATAACTTCTTCTAGCTTTGGCAAGAACCTCTCCGGATTTTGGTTCTCTTTGATAACTCAGTCATTTTGGTTACTGATTCAACTATACGCGCATATGAATGAAGTTGCCGAAGCTCAGCAGAGAAATTACTGTTGAAAGTCGTCTGGGATCAACCTTTAACAGAATTCAGAATACCTTTCAATGTTAGTGGATGCTGAAGTGACATTAGAATCACATCACTTATCGAAAAGAAATATCTCTGATATTTATATATACACTACCTTATTTTTCAAAACTAAACTCAGAAGATATTTTTGTGTTGTCCTCTTCTTTTGACGCGATAACTCGCGCTTATTTTGTTTAACAGCTAGCTAAATCCGCATCAATATGATTTGGCCCAAACTTTTATGCACATCACATATATACACACACATCACATTATACACAGGGGTGGCGCTAGTGGGGGACTGGGGCCAGGGCCCCGTCGGGGAACATTTTTGTACCCAGTTCACGCAAGGAGGTATTCAGCTAGTAGATAAATAAGGATCTGGCGAAAATTTGAGACCAATTGCAATTACACTCCTCCCTCCGTACAGCAAGTCTTGCCCCCCGTCGGGCAGACACTAGCGTCACTCCTGATTATACACATCTGTTGATGAAGCCGTGTGCTAAATTCCATTCATCTAACTCGCTGCTTTTTTGAGTTGTCAGGTTCGCGTGCACTCGGAAGGAGAGGTAGACAGACTTTCCATTGACGGGTTTTATCCAAAATTTGAAACAGATCTACAATTCTTGCGTCAAGACCACTTTTCACGTTTCATTTTTCTAGCTTGTTGCGCGTTATAATCTGTCGTCTCAAATGGATAGATAGAATTCGAAAGCTATTCTTGCTTCTGCAATCAGGGAGGCTCCTAACCGTGGAATTGCATCCGATGCCTGGAAGGTGGATTTTTGGTACCAATTGCATGTTTCCTTCATGCTCATAGAACGAGAAAGAAAATTGAGCAATGCAATTTCTTTCACAATACAGATCTTGCGAAAACAGCTACACCTAGAAACGTGTGGAATCTAAAGTCGGTGGTTTACTGCAAAACTTGTCCTGTTGGTAGTTTTAATTCAGCAAACAAAGATCTCAATCCTGGATCCATACCTGAGCTCGCAGGAGTGGATGTAAAACGATCTGTCCAGGCAGCTCCTGGTATTTGCGCCATCAGACAAATCAGAAGATGGTGTAAGAAAATATTTGCCTGAATATCATATTTAGGTAAAAAAGAAAAAAACACTAACTCTCAATTAAGTCTGGCAAAAGCGGAGACTATTCATAGCAGTCAAATACCCTCTGCTATAACGAACTCCCTCAAAGTACCTGACCTGTAAGTCTCGTTTTAACCTGAGTTCGCTTGCATCCGTATTTTGCAAAAAAAAGCCCCTAACATGCTAAAGATACTACTTCTTATAATAAACTTTTTAATAACATAATATTTTCATTAGTAATGGATAAAAAGATTAAATAATCTGCTATTGCCCTTCTACGGCACTGAAAGTTCACAGAATGATAAGCAAAATTAAAATGGCAGAGATATACACGTGGATTGCTCCTTGTGGTCGTCTGACTAGAAAGTCCTTCCCCTTCCTTGTGGTGACACACCAGGCCAAGTGTCCATAGGGGGGGGAGGAGGAGGAGAGATGCGGAAACTGTAAGAGCCTTTGCTATTGTTCCTGTCCCAATTAGCAGCGACTCCTAACAAAGCACAATAGCGAGGAAGTGGTCTCTGGACCAGAGTATTTCATGCAAAAGTGGGAACCTTGTAGAAGTTGGTTGACTTGAGCACATACCTTAAAATAAAGAATGTCCCTTGGACAAATGTGAAAAGTTTGAAGTTTGTAATAATCTCTTCAGTTCGTCTAAACGCGTCTTTAGTCGTTTGCTGTTCGTTGTAAATCGGATAATACATGTATTAGATAGGGCCTAGTTAGCGACCATGTAAAAGGTCTGGGGCTAAAAACCGAGGGTTGTTATTCCTCGGCCTTGCTATAATGCGAGTGTCTGACCGTAATTAAAATTATACTCAGATCATTATTTTGGTTCAGAAATTAAAATAAAATCAGAATCGTAACTTATTCACGCCCTGCCACAGCCCAATGGATGAGACGGTCTTCTTGGAGTTTTCCCCCCCCTCACTTTCCTGCACCTATTAACAATGGGTCTCATTTTGCGTTTAGCTTCGTAGTATGGTAAGGAAAATCGCGAATATGTTTTGAACCTCTTTCCTCAACCTGGACCGATCCCTCAGTTTGATGACAGATTTATGATTTCGTATCACCATCTGATTTCTTGTTTGTTTTCTTAGGTTCCTGACTTTTGCGCTTCTTCATTTCGTCAAATCTGACGCAGATAGACAGACCGACAGACAGTCAACCCCTTTGAAGATAGGTCCAAATCGTTGTCATAGAATCCAATAAGGCATAAATGCCATTCTCGCCGTTTTTAGCCTTCTTTGTATTTTGCAGTCGTAGCGGCAGATTTAGCCTCCCTGGGATTAACTTGCAAAAGCTGAAATTCCTTTTACAAGTTACATTAAGCATCAGTAACTTGATTTAAACTTAAAATAAAAAAATAAATCTTGTAGGAGAAGAACAGATTTTGTTCTGTAACTGTATTTCGTCGTTTGACGTCCCTTGATTTCTGGACTGCTAGTGTGCACCGTCTTTCTTTACATAACGTATTTTTACCAACAAAAAGGAAAATTGGACATCAAATACATTAGTATTTTTTTTCATGTAATAATTGAGTTAAATACGCTGCTCTTCCTAGTTATAAAATTGTTTTCTCTTCTAGTCTGATTTTGCTGCCTCTTTAAGTGCGATGTGCTTCTCCACTCCCCACCTTTAGCTACGGGGACGTCTAAATATTACGTAAGCACCTAAGGGGGCGATTTGCTTATTTTGCTGACAAGAGGTAGGGGAGTATGAGTGATGCTTACATGTAAGACATTAAAATCACTTATTCCGAAAAAAATCTCTTGTAATTTGTAAATAATTTAATTTTAAAAATTAAATTTGAAAAAAAAAAAGTTAAATTCGGTAAAAAAGAAAATCAAACTTGATTTTTGTGTTTAAACTGAAATTGTATGAAATTAAACTTACTGTTTTTTTTTTTTTTTTCCATTTTAAGCCAAGTTAGAGTTTTTATTTGAATTAAGTCTTGAAATTTTAAAATTAGATTATTACTGTTATACGTTTTGTAAAAAAAGAACGGGGGTGTAGCGTTTGCTTACGTAATTATAAGAGGGGGGGGGTTGCGACTTGTTTATTTTGCCATAAGGGGAGAGGGGTCAAAAATACCAAAAACATTACTTAATATTTGAACGGTCCCTACACCACTGAGCAGACGCCGTCAGAAAATTTGTAGTAAATCGTTTCTATGTATTTCCTTCTGTTTGAATTACTGTGTTTAGTGACAGATATATTCCAAAAATTGTTTTATTTCGATTTTAGGGAGGTCTGGGGTATGGGAATTCATCAAAATGTGAAGGTCGAATCTGCATATTGCAATGCAGTAGAACCCGGGAATTCGAACCTGGTGAACTGAAATTTCGAATAATCCAAACATTTTTTTAATTTGAAAACTTTACTGAATAATGAAGAATTACGAATCAGAAACAACATAATGCTCTTCCTAACTTAAAGAAGGTTCCAATTGATCTTTAAGAACGAATACAACATCAGTCGAGCAGAAACAACCTGTGATATCTTTTTTTTGCCCTCACAACTTGTTTCAATACTGAACCTCTGTATTGCTTTCACAGAGCACCAGAGATAATACTCTATTGCATTTGGTATATCAAGGGTGCTTTATCGAATTTCCTGGATATTCCAAATTCCTCGGAACTGAACAGAAGTCGTTACCATTGGATTACCGTACCTACTGTACTCATTTCGTATATTTAGGCAAAATATCAGACGGAATACTGGCGAAGTAAGAGAACACTGAAATTTATGGTCAAACGAAGCAAACAAAATGCGGTCAAACAAAACGACGAAATTTACTGTCGATTTCACTTTATCAGACAGCAGTTTTAATTAATTTTACAGCTTTCATTTGTTTTAGTTTTTTATCTGCTTTCGAAAAAGCAGCATGACGTTACCAACCCACGCTAACTATTTTCCAATGTATCTCTAAAATAATGAATTTAATTCCCGTAAAAAATACCCTAATGAATCTTTTGTAAAAGTTTCTTGCTTAACAATTCCATTAAAACTTCAAAAACAACTGAATCGTTTTGCATTACAATCAACTCACCTAAAATCTTATTAACACCGTCCCATTTATCTAATGTTGTTTTTCAACGCCATCTATTGCATCCTGCGTCAACAATTAAACTGGAAAACAGAAACTATTTCTTCAAAAAAATAATCAATTAAAACTTCAGATTTTCGTTTTTTTTTATTTTTATCTAACTGATAAAAAAAATTTTGAATAGAAAATTTGTTTGGGTGAAACCTTCTTTAAACAGGAAAATTTTAAATTTTTTTTCTGCTTTTTCATTATTATTTCAACTTAAGAACAAATCTCAAGCAATTGGCAATTTTGTGCGATATCGAGTGAAAAAGAATAAAAACTCCGCTACGTTGGAAACACGTAAAAAAAATATAATACCTGAAAATGATTAAGTCGCTTTTTTGAGTTTCTTTCCAGATTTTTATTCTTTTTGACTTCGTAAATAAACAAATAAAAAAATAATAATAAGGTGGAAATTGACTTTTTTGTTTCGTCTGTTTTTCCGGAATAGGAGGAATTATTTTGTTGTTATGGTTCGTTTTGATTTAACCAGTCTACACAAAAAGCACCTGTCTCCATTTTTCCCCTTCACCGAAAAAAAAAATCTTTCTCCCTCTGGGGTCGGAATTGCAATTGTTTTGTAGGGAGTTAAAAAAAACTGACACAAGAAAAAATATATAAAAATAAATGCTCATTAAACTGGGCTTTGTGTCTAGCTTTAACAAGACAAAGAGGCTCGGGTTTTCCCCTTCTCCTATTATGGTTTTGCAGTACGCACTTATAAAGAAGCTTCTGAGTGAAAGATTTTTTTTTAAAAAATTTATGTAGCTGTCTGATTTTGACATATGATTTGGCTCGCTCTCTTATAAACTACTAACAAGCTATCTTGTTTTCATTTTTTCAGAAATTATTTATAAGCTTGTAAGGAAGATCACAGAAATCGCCTAATTTTACGTTCATAAGGAAACGTTCAGAAGACTGTTTCTTTTTCTCATGTATGAAGAGAAGGTACTAGAATCGTCGATTTGACCTCGAGGTTTTGATGAATCTCTATGTTTTAGCCTAGTGGTAGGGTCTCGGCCCTGAGGCCGGTGGACCCCAGGCTCGAAACGCGATTCCATCGAAGATCCGCCATGTTTGGGGCCCGCTGCAAGCCAAATCCCACGCAGTAGCCAAATGCCTTCCCGCTGGTGTGGCGTAAAAATACCCACACTGGCCCGGCCGCATGTTTACAAACCCTACCCTGATAGAACTGAGGCAGGAAATCGGACAATATGATTGGCTTTCTTCGCCGAGAGCCGATGACGTCGTTCTTTGCTCTCGTGCGTGTACTTTTCATTGGTATAATTTCTTACAGTGTGGGATGTTTTATTTTTTATGATATTTTAAAAAATAATTTCATTTTTAAAAATATTACAACCCACGGAAGAATGTTTTCTGTGCTCAACTGTGGGAAAACCGAGAAGAAAAGTAGGACGACTCTTGTTTCGTTATGTTTGCCGTACGCTACGTGCGAGAGCTGAAAACGACGTCACTGCTCCTCGTAGCCAATGATATTGACTGATTTCCTGCCTCAGTTCTATCAGGGTAGGGTTTGTAAATATGCGGCTCGGCCCACCCAAAAAGGGTGCAAGGCCGGTAGAGGACTAGCGGGGAGACAGCCGCTCCACCAGCATGTGGAGGACGGGATTTATTGGGTACAATAAGAAAGATGATACAGGCATTGCCCGAACAGGGGCAGTAATTTCAAATGCAAGAGAGCTTGAAGTGTAAACATAGTTCGACCCACCTCCGTGGGAGATGGAAGTCTATCTAGTCCATTTTATAAAAGCTGAAGAGGACGCGGTGGCCTATTGGTAAGGTTTCGGCTTTGGGGCCGGATGGTTCCATGCTAGAAACCCGATTCCACTGGAGATCCGCCGTGTATGTGCCTGTTGCACTCTAAATCATACGTAGTGGTCAAATGTCCTCCCGTCGGTGTGGCGTGGAAGTTTGAAGAGAAGGGGGCCAGCTCAGGTGTCGTCCTCGTCATCTGACCGTGGTTCAAAATTACGAGGGGTCCATCCCAAAATAACCCTCGTGTTGCTTCAGAACGGGACGTTAATATAACTAAACTAAACCTAAACCAAATATCTTTGTAATGATGCCTGTCGGTCTGCCTCTGAATATGATAGCTCAAAATCGAGACAAGTTAGACGGATAAAAATTGACACGCGGCATTTTCAAAAACATTTTGGATTTCTATCAAATTTTTAACGAAATCCGCAGAAAATCCGTCGGTGTGCGTGCGAACACGAGAACTGAAAAACGCAATGACCTAGGCAAATAAAATTTGGCATGTGGATTCACTAGAATTGCAGGTCAGCAGTGGTGAATCCGGCTACGGGTCTGCAGCCCCCCCCCTCACCTAAACTAAAACTCTTGATTTTCGAATCACTACACCTGTTTGTTCGTAATCTCTTAAGAAAAAAGGAGGCAACTTTGCTTTCTGGCTTGAAAGGCTCGAAACTTTTCCTACTTTTGTAGTCATTCCACTTCGCACTCGTAACGTTAACTCGGTCGAAAGCATTTTTTGGCTAGTCATTTCATTGTGTTTTTATTAAATTATCGAAAGTATTGCAGTGTCCTTTGTGATTCTTATTGTCAGGTGAGTAAAAATGTTTTGACTTACATAAACCATGAGCTCACGACGATACAAATTTTCATGACCTCAGCCCCCTCCCCCGACCAAAATCCTGGATTCGCCACTGCAGACCAGTATCAAATTTTGGATTCTCCTCTCTTCTCGCCCCATGGATTGGCTGTCAATCGATCTGTCTGTCCATGATCTTGTGAACACGATATCTGGAAAACGCAACAAGCTAGATTTGTGGATTTTAGTCTAGGGTCGTACCACCAAAATTGTTGATGCGTCAAAAAATAGACTGCCTGTCTATCCGTCTAACACGATTACTCGAAATACGAACAAGCTACAGAACGCCGCCCCATGACCCCGTACCTGAAGCCATTACAGCGACCAAACCGGTTGAGTGGACATGGGACAAGGAACAAGCTACAGGGGTGAAATTTGTCATGCTGTCTTGGTACAAAAATTGTAGATCTGAATCGAAATTAGGACCCAACGTGTCAAATTGAGGGGCGGGGTCCAAAATGCATGCTCTTTTCTCCTCACTGTAAGCTAAATCAGTATTAACTTTAAAAAAATGGCGGGAGGCTGTCTCTTTTTCAAACAGCCGCTGATGTTAAAGGAGTAGGACTACTTAACTCGCGATTCTCTTTTGTTTCTCGAAGCTGCTCAGATTCTCTTTGTTACTCGCGATACTCTTTTGCTTCTCAAAGTTACTCTCAATTCTCTTTTGTTTCTCTGAAATACTAATGTATGTTAAATTGGCGAAATAAAATGAAACTAAGGTTACAATGAAAATTGTTTAATTTCTCTCTTAATAAAATATATTACAATGTCAATTCTTTCGTTTTGAATTCTTCAATCGTGCGTGGATATGTTACAATTCTGTGTAGGGTCGGTCGATGATATGAAAAGTAACATACATATTTTAATATTTCGAGACTAATGTTTCTTATAAAAGTTGAATCAATATATGAATTCCCCCCGAGTACTAGGATAATTTGTTGGCACCATATTCAAATCAAAATGCGTCTTCGTGAAACCGAACGCTTTCTCATTCCTTTTGACATCTGCATTAAAGTCACCCATAATAATAATTGGAACATCTTTATCTATATGAAACTCAACAAACTACAATTCCGATTCTCAAATTTTTTGTAACTTCTCTTGTTACCCTTTATCTCTAAAATAAGACATTAGTTATGTTTTTAACATATGTAGTTACCGAGATATAGAGGATAGCGTCACCAGTTCATGCGAATTCTTGCCTAAATTTGCGACTCAGTAGTCGCTGAACTAAAATTCCGATTTTCAGTGTTTTTTGTAACTTCTGTTGTTACCTTTTATCTCTAAAATAAGACATTAGTTATTTTTTAACATATGTAGTTACCGAGATATAGAGAATCTCCCTTACAATTTTTTTTGTGGCGTTTTGGCGTGTGAATCAAATTTCTTCCTGAGACCTCAATGGGAGGAACGTAGTCTACGGTAAAATCTAAACACAAAACGTGTAATGTTGTATTAGTATAAGAAAACGTCGAGAGGAAAATATTCCCGTCGGTTTATTAGGATTTTGAAGATCTTAATTTTAAAAAAGTCCTATGACTCTATTCAAATACGTCACTTTGAAAATCAACGATTCCAGACAGATGGGCATGAGATTTCGCACAATGGCTTAAGAAGTATTAGAAGAAGAAATGGCCTATGTTTGGAATCGTGACGTTTGGAAGAATTTCGACGTTTTAAAACTTGTTTCTCTGACATTGCAGCTTAAAACCTCTTACATTAGAACACAATTCTCTGCCAATTAACTAATTTCCGCCAATTACTGAACTTTTATTAAGCCTAAAATCTCATAAATTCGGAACTCATCAAAATCTCGAATTCGAACTTTTTGTTTCGTTTTCTATGTATACTTTGTATAAGAAGAGTTTAAATATCATCGATCCAAATAATTTTATCTTCCTGTTATAATTTTTTTAAAAATGATTGGTGCAATTGAGAATCGAATTTGCAATGAAATATTTTAAAAACTTGCCAAAGCGGTTTTTTCCGGGTTCGTGGTATCATTCAAATACTTATTGATTCAATGGAACTTCGATGCGATGTGTAATATGATTCTCAAAATGAAGAAATGACGATATTGCTTAATTTAAAAATATAATTACTGCCATTTAAATTATCCTTAGATATTTGTTCAGAACTCATACTAATTCTAGCCTTTTACAGAATTTAGAATAAAATTTTCTTTAAATGATAAATACCCCCTTTTATTTAAACATTTGATTACTTTTCAAAATCGCGATTCCATTCCCTGTAGTCTTCTTTTAGCTCGAAAATACGTCTTTGATTTAGCATATCAATCGTAGTTAAGTTGAATTTCATTGGCAGGAACTATTACCAATCCTTTCATCAACTTTAGCCACTACTGTATGAGCATTTCACCCTAATTGTTGAAAATTGGCAGGAACTATTATCAATCTTTTCATCAACTTTAGCCACTACTGTATGAGCATTTCACCCTAATTGTTGAAAATTGCATCTGTTTTAAAAAATGCATATAATAAATTTGCTTTTTCATTAGTTATTTTTTAAATTTTTATTTTAATTATTAAAATGACGCATTTAATTATTTAAAATCATACATTTTTAAAATTAATTCTTTTTTTTTCGTTACTTAAATTCAAATGTAAAAACATTTTTACTTTCACTGCTGAGTCGAGCGGACTTTTGGTTTATTCCCTCGCTTCTCAAAATTTAATCACCGTAACTTTTATTACCTGGCATTGATCTGCTGAATTACGATTACATCGCAAGCCTCTTTCCGGAGAACCCCCTTTCTGAGTTAATAAAAGATTTGGACGCGTTGCTCAAACTCTCTTTCTGCCTTAAAGCATCAACATAAGGTTATCAATATGTGCTTCTGTCTACTAATAATGTGATTGGATAGCACTTAAAGCAATCTACAGATTAATTAAAATCATTTCTCCTTCAGTAAGATATGTGTGAAGATTTCACCAATAACAACACAAGTGAAATAATTTCGTAAGAGATATTAACAATTAAACTTTGCATGAAACGGAATGGAGCAAAAAAAAAAAATAAAAAGATACAATATAAAGAACGATAATTTTGAATTATTGCAAAAAAGATACAGAAAACATTTGGAAAGAAATAGAAATTGCACTGACTATTTCATTTTAATAAACAACCAATTAGATACAAAATCAAACAGCGTGAACACATACTGCAATGAAAATTATAACACATTACGATTAAAACAGATTAAATGGAAAGATAAAATGAAAAGAACTGAGATGAGACTTTTTCAAAGTGCCACTCGCCTGGAATTCCTAGTACAATGATAAATTTCTGTCGAGGGGAACGACTTACGAAGTTACAATGTTCCTCTATGTATACTATTGTTTATTTCATTCTGTTTTTTCGTCATTTTCTTTTTTTTATTAAAGAGTATCCAATAAAAACAGGATAGAACAGCATCACGATTTGTCGCCCACCTTTTTAAGATGCATTATGGCAGTTGCTATCAATAATTTCGTTTCATGATTTATCTCAAAATAACAGATGTTGCATCTATTTATGCAAAGACACTATGTATAAATTTAAATTTAAAAAATGCTGAAATTCATAAAAAGACACTGCCTTGATAAAATACTTTTAGATATTTATTTTTTATTTTCCCACCAAGATCAACCGTCGAGAGATATCTGTAAACTTTCTACCCATGGTCTCTGAGACAGCAATACGTAACTGAACGAAGGCACGA
>BGPR01037219.1:0-15211 GCA_013235015.1 Araneus ventricosus
AAGAGTGGGAATGCGAACCTTGGATGAGATTGAGAGGAAAAAAAGAAAAAGCATTAGTTGTCCAAGCGTCCATTTGAAACATCTGCAAAATTGACGCTTTCTAAAACAATTTGGTAAATAGCCCCAACTTATATATTTCTTAATTGTAGATTTATTTTATGTCTTCGATCATTTTTATGAATATTCCATTTTTGTTGAACATTGAATTCTCAAATTGGAAAAGTACAGAGCCAAAGATAAAAACAAATATAAATGTTTTCAAAATAATTTCAGAGGGTTCTTAAACTCTGCAGCCATAATGAACGATGCGAAATTGTCTTTAGGTAAAACTTAATAGTGCGCACACAACTAATCCTTAATCCTTAATAATATAATAAATGCGAAAGTGTGTCTGTCTGTCTGTCTATCTGTCTGTCTGTTTGTTAAGCTTTCACGACCAAACTACCAAACCGATTTGGATGAAAATTGGCAGAGTTGTAGCTTCAAACCCAAGAACGGACATAGACTAGGTGAAATCACGTTAAATTAATTATTTTTGACTACAGATTAAAAATAGTTAACAAAGAAAGCCCATTGACTCCGCGATTCGCGATGAATATTTTTATTTTTCAATAAACTGTCACGTGATACTTCAGGAATGCGAAAACATGTGGAATAAATTATTTTTAAAATCAACTATCACGTAATCCTTTTTTCCGCTGTAACTTCGGAAAAAATTGTCCGATACAAATTATATTTATACCATCTGAAAGATAAAAAGTTTACCTTTTCAATGATACCAATTTTATGTCTGTGACAGTTTTCATTCAATTTTTATTAATTTTTTAAATTTTACGTGCAGACGATTTTGAAATAACGTAAATTTATAGCTACTCAGTTGCTAGGAAATGGTTAGACTTTGAAATAATTTACCTTTATTTCTGAAAATTTTGCTTATATTTATAAGTATCCATAAAATAAGGCAGAATTCACATGTATCTATCTGTCTGTCGGTCGATCGGTCGGTCACAAGAACTCCTCCTAAACGGTGAACGGTAGCGACGTGAAATTTACACACGGCATTCTAGAGCATATTTTTAGGTCAAAGGTGTTATTTTCAACTTTCAGAGTTAATTAGTCTTAAGATATTTAATTAAATAACGAAAATTAGCCGCTTTTAAGCCTAATGCTTAGACGTTTTTTGTCAATAACTTCTGAAATATTTATTAGACAACAATTACATTTATGCCATTTTAAAGACCAGAAAATGATCTTTTTAATGCTATTAATTCCATTGCGATGAAATGTTTTCTCCGATTACTATAAAGGTTTAAAAATATTTTTTAACGTAATTTCTAATAATACTTTTCATTCTTATAGAAATAAATTCAAGCCAAATTACTGTTTCGCCCGCGGGCTTTTGTCAGTGTTAAAATTAATATAAGAAAATATTGCTTTCTTTAACCATGAATAAGAAAGGAGACTTTACACTTCCGGTTTCCTGTTGTGGTAGCATTTACAGCTTTTAATACGGTTACACAGTGATCCAATGACGTTAGTGAATTATTCTCTCGATGTTTTGTTTAATTTTCACAGTGAATATTACAGAATATTCTTCTGTAGATACGGTAATGGGCATTAACAAGGAGCATCATATTCTGTAGAGCTTTTCAAGATCTTGGAATTGTCAGGGGCACCTTCCGACAAGCCTAGAATGATATTCGGTGTGCCAGTACTACTAATACGTAACTTCGATATACCGAGACTGCGCAATGACACACAGTGGCAGGCGAACATTTGGAAAAACCATATTTTTCCCATGGGCAACTATATGTGACCTGTTCACGTGTGTACAGCCCACACAACCTCTGCATCCGTGCAAATAACGTGGTATACAAAAGTATATCATGATAGATAAACAATTTACATAACTATATCAGAATACATGTACAGTACACTCCTGTCAGCCGTCCAATTAAGTATTATCAACCGTCAGAACTTTTCCTTTCCCCTTTCAAAATGCAACAAAACATTTACATTCGTGAATTAAAAAAAAAGAATAATTCAAATTCTTTGCGCACGAAGTCGCGGGTAACAGCTAGTAATATAATAAATGCGAAAGTGTGTCTGTCTGTCTGTCTGTCTGTTTGTTAAGCTTTCACGACCAAACCACAAAACCGATTTGGATGAAAATTTTCAGAGTTGTAGCTTGAAACCCGAGAACGGACATAGGCTAGGTGAAATCACGTTAAATTAATTATTTTTGACTACAGATTAAAAATAGTTAACAAAGAAAGCCCATTGACTCCGCGATTCGCGATGAAGATTTTTATTTTTAATTCTACTGTCACGTGATCCTTCAGGAATGCGAAAACATGTGAAATAAATTATTTTTTAAATCAACTATCACGTAATCCTTTTATCCGCTGTAACTTCGGAACAAAGTGTCCGATACAAATTATTTTTATACCGTCTTAAAGATAAAAATTTTACCTTTTCAATGATATTAATTTTATTTCTCTGACATTTTTCATTCAATTTTTATTAATTTTTTAAATTTTACGTGCAGACGATTTTGAAATAACGCAAATTTATACCTACTTCGCTGCTAGGAAACGGTTAGTCTTTCAACCAATTTATCTTTATTTCTGAAAATTTTGCTTACGTTTATAAATATCTATAAAACAAGGCAGAAATTACATGTATCTGTCTGTCTGTCGATCGATTGGTCGGTCACAAGAACTCCTCCTAAACGGTGAACGTTAGCGACATGAAATTTACACCCAAGGTGCTATTTTCAACTTTCAGAGGTAATTAGTTCTTAATATATTTAATTAAATAACGAACATTAGCCGCTTTTAAGCCTATTGCTTAGACGTTTTTTGTCAATAACTTCTGAAATATTTATTAGACAACAATTAATTTTATGCCATTTTAAAGACCAGAAAATGATCTTTTTAATGCTATTAATTACATTGCGATGAAATGTTTTCTCTGATTGTTATTAAGGTTTAAAAATATTTTTGTAACGTAATTTCTAACAAGTCTTTCTATTCTTATAGAAATAAATTCGAGCCAAATTACTGTTTCGCGCGCGGGCTTTTGCCAGTGTTAAAGTTAATATAAGAAAATATTGCTTTCTTTGACCATTAACAACAAAGGAGACTTTACGCTTCCGGTTTCCTGTTATCGTAGCATTTGCAGCTTTTAATGCGGTTACACAGTGATCCAATGACGTTAGTGAATTATTCTCTCGATGTTTTGTTTAACTTTCACAGTGAGGTATTACAGAATATCCATCTGTAGATACGGTAATGTGCGTTAACAAGGAGCATCATATACTGTAGAGCTCTTCAACATCTTAGAATTATCAGGGCACCTTCCGACAAGCCGAGATTGAATGCCGGTGTGCCAGTACTACTAATACGCAACCTCGATATACCGAGACTGCGCAATGGCACACGGTCGCAAATTACACACCAATGTCCAAACGTCATGAAAGCTACTGTTATGACTGATATAGGGAGAAGAGAGAGTATTTTAATTCCACGCCTTCCGATAATGCCGCAGGATTTATCATCTCAGTTTAGAAGGCAACAAATCCCTTTAAAAATGTCATTTGCCAGGCTCAGGGCCAGATACTGAAAGTGGCAGATGTACATTTGGAAAAACCATATTTTTCGCATGGGCAACTATACATGGCGTGTTCACGTGTGTCCAGCCCACACAACCTCTACATCCGTGCAAATAATGTGGTATACAAAAGTATATCATCATAGATAAACAATTTACATAACTATATCAGCATACATGTACAGTACACTCCTGTCAGCCGTCCAATTAAGTATTATCTCCGTCAGAACTTTTACTTTCCCCTTTCAAAACGCAACAAAACATTTACATTCGTGAATTAAAAGAAAGAATAATTCAAATTCTTGGCGCACGAAGTCGCGGGTAACAGCTAGTAGCAAATAATTTAATGTTTTTGATCATTATAGGGCTGCTTTCCTGTGATAACTTCACTTTATCATACTTTCCTTCCCTTCAATATAAAGTCGTTAGTTTGAAATATCGACCTCTGAAAGTGAGTATAAGGATGCATGATTAACAAATTATTTTCAAGTCATGACGATTAGATAATATATTACTAGGCAAATATTTGCATTCGGCAGTTTTTGTGTGTTCAATAAATTTGCATTCCTGATATATCATATCCATTCACATTTTTCAGTAGCCCCTTTAAGTTTAAGTTATTTCCAAATTTCGCAGATGCAATCGTGAAACCTAGTTCATGCAGAAATCAGTGTAAAAGAAGTACTTTACTCATTGACTCTTTTACTGTATGGAAAAACAATACGAAAATTCTTCTTTTTATTATTATTTTTACTTTTTATTAACAACCTCTACAGAATTCAAAGTATTTTAGAAGACGTTCCCACCTTATTTGATGAAAATTTGTAATTGGAAGCATACGTCTAGGTGCAATATTTTAGGATATAAATTCTTGCTCCACTTTTTTGGACACACTGTTTAGTATGCAGCTTAAAACTGAGTTAATATTTGCAGATGTTTCTGATCATAACTGTGCCGAAATGTAATTCTGAATTATTATTTGTTAAATATATTTAAAAGTGAACATTGAAAATATTATTATCCTCAACTTATTCCGAAATCCAAATATACGTTTAGTACTCGGAGAGACCGAATATTAGGCAAAAGGGTCGTATAGGACGAATTCCGAATATCCGTTACACATCTAATAGACACACACATTCGATTTTTTTAAACCTCAAAGAAAAAGATCAGAAACAACTCGTTTGTTCGAAACTGACAAAAAAGAAATAAAAAAGGAAAAGAATTCAATAAACATAATTCATATGAAAGCATTAGGTACATTCAATTAGATGTGATGTAAGAAATGAAGTAAACATTTTTTTAACGGAAAGGATGAAATGTAAAACCAAAACATTTGGCTCTTTTTAAATTCAAAATTTTTAGTTCAGTTTTACTGAAAAATTCGACAAGCAATAAATTTTCCTGTTCTTTCGGTCGCCAGATATTCGATGTATTCAAGAAAATCGAAGGTCAAAGCTGTTTCTGTTCAAGAATTTTCGAAAAATACTAAAATTTAAAGAAAATTGGGTTATATAAAAAATAACACTGTAACTGATCTCCCTAACACTGTAAGTTCAAATGCATTATAATATACATTATTTGCCTTTATGCCTATCACAATTTGTTAAGGATTTGCAATATGCGTCTATAATTCATTTACAAATTTAAACATTGAAAATTAGATAAAAAAATTAAAAGTATATTTTTAAATATTTATTCAAAATTAAATATCAGTTTGAAGAATCTTCTGTAATATATTTGATTGCTTTCCTTTCTAGTTAGATAAAGAAAGTGAAACATCTTATACAATTGCGTTCTGTAAAAATCTTCTACAGAAACGTATTTTATAAATGTAAGCCAAATCACAGTCAACTAACTATTTGTATTCTTAAACATCGGTTGTCTCGGATTGTTTTCTTCTAATAATGGTATTAAAGATTGAGGGATTTTTATTTGTTTTTTCCCTTAAGTCTTGCTTGCCGGTTTCAGAAAGAACATTGGGTTAAGAATTTTTTTAAAGAATGCTCCAAATTTCCTCTTTTTCCTTATGTGAAAACCCATAATATAACTTCGGAGCAAAATATCAGAATTAGAAAAAAAAAATAATTCTGTAGCTAAAAAAAATCTTCTTAAACTTGATTTTTATTCCTCTACTTAATACTGGAATGAAGTGGAGCGCGGCCCACATTAGCGTCGTCAAAACATTTTGGCGTGCATTTTTGTAAAAATAGCAGATTATTTTCGGGATAAAATAAAGGTTTCCTTAAAAATTTATATATTCTCCCCCATATTTTTATTGGGAATGCAACAGTCATACTGTAATTTAAATTCAGTGCTTAATATAACTATGCATTAGTATTCATCATATTCGTTACGTAAGCAATTAATTTGAACTACTCAAAGATTAAAGTTTAAATAATATCGATTTCTGAAAAAAACTCGTCATGATTTAGCTTCTCTTAGAAAGCGACTGAATTTGTGCTCGCTGAAATGCATATATCTTTAATGGTATTGGACGGGAAATTTCAAATAAGGTGCCCTATACATCTGGCTTTGATTTTATGACGGAGAAATGATGCTATGTTTCGCACATTGCAGTTAAAATTAATTACTACAAATTCATATACTCAGTTGCATATTCAAATTAAGTAATTCAAATTTTAATATAATGATTTGCTGCAATATTGTCATGCACTCTATAAGTTTCGTAAAATTTGGCTTAAAACTGCAAGCTATAAGCATTGAATTGGATTTAAAAAAAACTAGGTGTATATAAAAAAAAGCCTCTGGAATAGAGTACATTTTTTACGAAAATGCAGGTAATTATTGTTTACAGCGCAAAAACTTTTAATGAAAGTTTCAAATCATTACCAGCTTTCTGTGAAACGGCCTCAGTCGAAATCCTTGTCATTTTCAGCAATTTGTTTTTGATCCCCTCGTGGCCGAATCTCCACAGTAATATATGGATTTCCAAGATCGTATGTTATCTAATTCTTCACTACTAATTGAATATCATTTTATGCATATTAACTACAAATTTTTTCTCATTTTAATAAAGTTGACTTCATTTTGCATGTAAAGTGAATTTAATATTCGTACTCGTTTACCTATTTTTGTACCGCACTTGTATACCTATTTTTATTATAAATTACAAGTTATTGTTTATATAACACATTAGTTTTTAAACATAAATAATTAATGTCTGCCACTTTATTATTTTTAAGGAAGACATTGCTTATTAGCAAATCTGACATATATGCAATATTTTTTCAGCTCAGTTTTGAAGTATTGCAAATATAGAATTAAAATTTCTTCAAAAGCGAGAATAATACAAAATTTATTCGTTTTGTAGCATACTCATGTAGCCTAGTAAATACTGAGTAACCTGGGCTCTGATTATATGGAGTAAATATTTATTTTAACTCTATATAGAATATTTTAAGACATATCAGAAGAATACGTTCCTGTTTAGGAGAAGTTTTTGTGACAGACAGATAGACAAAGAAATGTATTTTCTGCTTTATATTATAGAGACAGAATAGTCTAGAATATATATGCATTGACATAAACCAAATGAATCCTAGAAGCAAGTCACTGACAATACTCTTAAGAAGAATGTAGTCATTTATTTGTAATGCACTTTGGAATAACATACACTGAAGTGCCAAAAGTCATGCGATATCTCCTGCTATAGAGCGAGTTACATTTACTCATTATATATGTTTGCTTAGATCATGGATTGAAATTAAATAGCTACATTTTAAAGTTTCATTTCCTTAAAATAAAAGGAAAAAATAAACGGAAAATAATGAAAGTATTAATATGCGGCCAAATTTCCGTTTGTTTCTTTATATTATAGAACACAAAATTAATTAAAATTAATATTGAATTACGTAACGAAAGTTAAGGAATCACGCGCAATAGTTTGACCAATCATTAATTCTTCATTATCGGCAAAGAAATTTTCAAATGACTGATGTTGAACAAGTGAATATAAAGTTAGGATAGAGCTAAGCCACTTGAACTTTGTTTTAAGGCATAAGGAATTACGGGGAATAGTTTGTTTATCTTTCGTATATGTCTGGTTATTAAAAATTTTTAATTTCTATTAAATTAAAATTTTTCGATTGAAAATTTACATTTTCTGAGAAAGGTTAATAGCAAAATTAAATGGTTTAATTTGGATACGTAGAAGAATGGAAAAAATTGCTGAAAAGCCATTGATTAATGAATGAGACATTTTTAGGCAAAGAAGGTCGCCTAAAATTTAAAATTGTATTTTTATTATTCACTTGAGGAGAAGATTTTATACTGAACGTTTAAGTAAATATAACTATGTTCTCATGAAAATTCAATCAAATTTGCAGGAAAATAGTAAAAAAAAACCCGGTAGAATAAAATTCTATATCATCGCGCGGTTTATCGCAGCTGAACAATTGTAAGATCTTCCGAAGTAAAATTAAATTTCAATTTTTTAAGTGTAAAAGAAACATTCAGCTAAAAAAATAATAAAAAAAAGTCCGTTCATTGAATAGTTTCTCAGAAAAATAACCCCTTTAATTTACAGTTAATAAATAACTCACCGATTGGATTCTAACTTAGAACACAACTTTTACCATAGGCGTGTAAACGCAATCCAGCGATAGGTCAGCCTGGAAAAAAAAAAGGTTTGATTACTTTCGAGAAAATGTAGAAGAAATTTTTACTTTTAAGCATTATAACAAAGTTTCCGTTACTTATATAATAAGAAAAAGGACATCATAAGTTGAGTAAATATTTTGAAGGAAAGTCATATTTGAAAAAAAATATTTCATTGGCAAAGAAAACAAATCGATTTCAGGGCATTTAGGTATTTGAATAAATAGAATGCTATCTCATTTTTGCAAGATCAACTTTAAATGTAAAAAGTGATACAAACCCAGAGAAATTATCTTATTCTTAGTTAAAATTTTACGTAACATTAAACATCGAAATCAAGTTCAGAAAATTCTTCCATGATTAACATCATATTTCTAACATGTTAATAAGAAGTAGTGATAAAAGACACATTTTTACTTTCTCGTATACGAAGTATAGAAAGAGAAAGTATTGTAATCGTCTAAAAACTCGAACTCGTGATTTTGACGAATCTCCACGTTTTAGACCTCCCTGAGTCCAAAAAACGCAATTTCGAAATCATGTCTGTCTCTGCACATGATAACTCGAAAACTATTAGAGCTATTGAGATGACATTTGGTATGTGATCTCTACACACAATTTGTATATTTCTATCAAATTTTGGACAAAATCCGTCCATGGGAAGTTCTGTCTGACCGCTGTCACGTGAACTCTATAACTCAAACACTTGAATAGCTAGATGGATAAAATTTGGCACACAATTTTATCATCATGAATGTAGATCCGTATCAAAGTTTGGACGAAATCCGTCAAAGGGTTGATGGTCTGTCGGATTGTATAATCGCATACTTGTTAAAATTATATCTCCTAAACCCTTTGGATTAGATAAAAAAAATTGGTATGACGGTTGCTGACATTAATTTTAGATCTGTGACCAAATTTTATTTCAATCTTTTAAAAAAAGTCGTTCAAATTGCAATTTCAATTATTTTAATCCTATTCTCAATGCGCATGCGTACTGGTAGCAATCTCGTTGCATGCGGAAAGATTACGTAACTTTGTACTTGAGCTGGCAAGAGATGAATCGGTACGCATCTCTGTGAATTTGATTTTTCAGCTAAATATTTTACAATCGCTATAATCTACAATGATAAGCCTTCTGATATTCGTTGCATTCTGGGTTACAGTAGGTTCGAATTTTTTATCCGCGCAGTGGGAGGGGAAATGACAGATTTTTTAGAAATATCGCGAGGAAGATTACGGGAGGTCACTCCCACTGGTTTATCTGTTTACTGAAAAAAAAAGACATCTATTTTAATTATTCTCTAATTTTTAGTCTTTGTTTTAAAACTCGTTTTTAAAAATATTCTAGAACCTTAATTTACTAGAACAAACAATCAGCGTATACAAAGGATGAGGAATACAAATTTAATTAAATTAGTCCATTAAATTATAATAAAGTTTTTGACATATTGAAATAATATTTTGTCATAAAAAACACAGTGCAGAAAGTTTAAATTTTCTATGATTTCAAAACGTGAAAGAAATAGCAAATACAATATTCCATGTCTTCAAGAAAGTGAAACAAATCAAGCAAAATAAAAGTGAGTGAAAATTCTTTATTTAAATCGGACCTCTATTTAACGAATTCTCTATTTTGCAAATTTCTCTATTTTGCGTGCTTTTCATTGGTAGCAAGAACATTCTGCGAATTTCTTCGTTATATAACTTCCAAACAGCGAAGTGCATTCTATATTTAACGAACTTTTTCTTGTGATCCAACTTTTTTTTTCTCCCAATTTCTGAAAATATTTCTGAACATTTCAAGCTTATTCTTTCTTTTAACACATATTATGGTTATTAGTGACTTTGAACTGGTTTTGCCTGTCGTCTAACTTACCGAGAGCAGTAAAATCGCTGGCATTCTTTGCATTTCATCCAGCAAGTGCAACCTTTATCCACCCCCCACTTCACTAGAAAAACTTTCAATATAACCCTTTCAGCCTGAATGGAGCTGCCCGTGTCCTTGAAATAGTCTCTCGTTTTCTATATTGTTGATCAGAGTCGTGCTGGTAATTTCGGCTCTTGTAGCTGGAAAATGTCAAAGCAAAAGTGCTTGATCATCAAAGAAAAAAAAATTAATTCTTCATGAGGGTGGATAAAGGCATGAAGAAAAAGGATATTGCTTTAAAATTCGGTATCCCTGCAAACAGCTCATCAACCATAATGTTTAAAAACATGTGTCTATGAAGACGTGGATGAGGCAGTTTTGAAGTGGATACACACTATGCTAAATAAAAATGTTCCGATCTCTGGGCCTTTCATAATTGAGGAAGCTCTTCAATTTGCGAAGGCATTGGGATACGACGAATTTCGAGGAAGCAATGATGGCTTGTAAAATTTAGGAGAAGACACGAAATCATGGTAAAAGTAATATCTAGTGAAAGTAAAGACAATGATAGTGAAAATTGGATAACGGAGACACTGACTAAAATTTTAAAAGACTATAAGCCAGAAAACATCTTTAATGCGGATGAGACTGCTTTATTTTTTCAATGTTTGCCTCAAAAGACATTAACATTTAAAAAGGAAAAATGCTTTGGAGGAAAAAAAAGCAAAGTAAGATCAAATGTCATGTTAGGTGTATAATCATTTTAATTATAACTTAAAGTTATTGTTTATATAACACATTAGTTTTTAATTAGAAATAACTAATGACTGCCATAATATTCTTTTTAAGGAAGATATTGCTTATTAGCAAAACTGACATATATGCATTTATTTTTTCAGCTTAGCTTTCAAGTATTGCAATTATTGAATAAAAATTATTCCAAAAGCGAGAATAATACAAAATTTCTTCGTTTTGTAGCATACTCAGTGAAGCCTAGTAAACACTCAGTACCCTGGGATATAATAATATCGAGTAAATATTTATTTTTAATCTATATACAATATTTTTAGTTACATATTAGAAGAATGCATTCCCTTTCAGGGATTTTGTGAACGACATATAGACTGCGAAATGTATTTTCCGCGTTATATTATAGATAGAGAATATTCCAAAATATATATGCATTGATATAGACCAAATGAATCCTAGAAGCAAGTCAATGGCAATACTGTTAAGAAGAATGTATTCATTTATTTGTATTACACTTTGGAATAACGTACACTGAAGTGCTAAAAGTCATGCGATATCTCCTGCTGTAGCGCGAGTTACATTTACTCATTATATATGTTTGCTTAAATCATAGATTGAAATTAAATTACTACATTTTAAAGTTTCATTTCCTTAAATAAAAGGAACAAAATAAACGGAAAGTAATCAAAGTATTAATATGCGGCAAAACTTCCGTTTAGTCCTTTTCATTATAAAACACAATATTAATTAGAATTAATATTTAATTAGGTATCTAAAGTTAAGGAATCACGTGCAATAGTTTGACCAATCATTAATTCTTCATTATCGGCAATGAAATTTTCAAATGGCGTATGTTGAATAAGTGAATATAAAGTTAGGATAGAGCTAAGCCACTTGAACTTGGTTTTAAGGCATAAGGAAGTACGGGGAATAGTTTGTTTCTCTTTCGTATATGTCTGGTTATTAAAAATTTTTAATTTCTATTAGATTAACATTTTTCGATTGAAAATTTACATTTTCTGAGAAAGGTTAATAGCAAAATTAAACGGTTTAATTTGGATACGTAGAAGAGTGGAAAAAATTGCTAAAAAGCCATTGATTAATAAATGAGACATTTTTTAGGCAAAGAAGGTCGTTAAAAATTTAAAATTGTATTTTTATTATTCACTTGAGGAGAAGATTTTATACTGAACGTTTAAGTAAAGATAACTATGTTCTCATGAAAATTAAATCAAATTTGTAGGAAAATAGTAAAAAAAAAAATAAATAAAAAACCCCGTTAGAATAAAATCCTATATCATCGCGTGGTTTATCGCCGCTTGACAATTGTAAGATCTTCCGAAGTAAGATTAAATTACAATTTTTTAAGTGCAAAAGAAACATTCAGCTAAAAAAAATAATAATAAAAAGTCCGTCCATTGAATAGTTTCTCAGAAAAATAAACCTTTTAATTTACAGTTAATAAATAACTCACCGATTGGATCCTGATTTAGAACACAACTTTTACCATAGGCGTGTAAACACAATCCAGCGATAGGTCAGCCTGAAAAAAAAAAGGTTTGATTACTTTCGAGAAAATGTAGAAGAAATTTTTACTTTTAAGCATTATAACAAAGTTTTCGTTACTTATATAATAAGAAAAATGACATCATAAGTTGAGTAAATATTTTGAAACAAAGTCATACTTGAAAAAATATTATTTCGTTTGCTAAGAAAACAAATTGATTTTAGGACATTTAGGTCTTACAATAAATAGACTGCAATCTCATTTCTGCAAGATCAACTAAAAATGTAAAAAGAGATACAAAACGAGAGAAATTAACTTATTCTTAGTTAAAATTTTGCATAACGTTAAACATCTAACTCAAGTTCAGAAATTTCTTCCATGATTAAAATCATATTTCTACCATGTCAATAAGAAGTAATTATTAAAATACCTTTTTATTTTTATCAGTTTACTGAAAAAAAGACTTCTATTTTAATTATACTCTAATTGTAAGTTATTGTTTTAAAACTCGTTATTAAAAATATTCTGGAATCTTTGAAATAATTTACTAGAACAAACCATCCGCTTATACAAAGGGTGAGGAATACAAATTTAATTAAATTAGTCAATTAAATTATAATAAAGTTTTTTGAATATTGAAATAATTTTTTGTTATAAAGAGCACGCCAGTGCAGAAAGTGTAAATTGTCTATGACATTAAAACGTGAAAAAAATAGGAAATACAATATTCTATGTCTTTAAGAAAGTGAAACAAACCTAGCAAAATAAAAGTGAGTGAAAAATCCTTATTTAAATATTTATATATTATTCAAAACAACATTGAAAAAAGAAATGAAAAAATTGTAGGAAATAGTGTAAATGAACTCCCCAAAACATATTAGAGGATATTAAGATACGAGAATTTATTCTTAAAGATAAACGGTACTGTAAATAATATGACAAGAAACAAAGTATACGACTAAGGAACAATTTAAAAAAGTCTTACTTTTCAAATTTAATAGTACATTCCCGGAATTAACCGATTTACCACGTGCGCTCAAAAACTTTACACATTGCCTGAGGAGGAGTGAATGAAAAAGACACGGTGGTGGGTTGATCACTGCGGAACGCCAAGAGTGAACGAGAAATGATCGACTACACGGATCCGGATCTAACAGACTGGTAGATTCTTCCGTTCTTTCCACGGAGCCCACTAATGGAGTATTTCTTGTCCTTTCGAAGCAGAAAAAATGTTACCTATGTTTTTTAGGTCGCGACTATTCAATAAGAAGTACAGTACAGTACAATAAAATACTATAAAAATAAAAGTACCTTACTGAAAATTGTTTTTAAAAATGACTAACCGAAATCCACGGAAAACATTGGTCATGCAGCTGACAGAACGTATAAGTCTAATTCATACGATACCAGTTCAAGATATAACCAGCGTCAAAAATGCGTCTGGCCCCCCCCCCCCCCCCACGCAGCGCGTGCGAACATGGTGTTACCGTAAGGAAATATTTACATATTCATTGCATTTTGCTTCAATTTTAAAGGCAGTTAATTCTGTTGGTTGGCAATGCAATAAAAACTTACATTATGTCAATAAAGTTCTTAACACAATTAATTGTTTAAACTACTGATTCTGGATTCCAGATAACTTCGGATCTTTGTTTAAAAATTATTGCTGAAGATTAGAACATCTCTTAGAAGATATAGGTTTAATTTCATTATGTTTATTAATTTTAATTCCCACATTGAACTTTTCAGTAAATAAATTGGCTTCAGCAAAATAAAATCAAAGTCATAGGAGCATCGTATGCTTCCGCAAAAATATTGAAAATTCTCTGAAAGTAACATTGACTTTCGTAATTTCAAAATAATAAAGAAGAGTATTTTAGAGTATCTAGACGTCATAAATCTTCATATGAAATAAAAAATTGTCGAAATCAGTCCAGTAGTTGGGGCTGGGGGGATGCATGAAGACTTTCCACATAGAGAATGTACAGCAGGCATGTTTTACCCCCTCGAAAATGGAGGTAGGGGACAGGCGATCACTGTTGACATATCTTGAATTCGTAAGCTTCCATATGAAATAACAAGTATCGAAATCGGTGCACTGGTTGGGGCTGAGGTACTGGTCCTCTGGATTTGTCAATTATTTCAAATATGTACACTTTTCGTTTAGAGATAGTGAATGGTGAAAACACACACATAACTAGTAAAAAACAGCTGTTCTCAGAAAAAAAATAATATCGAATTTTTCGTTTTTTCCTTTATAAAATATACTTTGTTTGAAAAAGTAATTATATACAATGCATTTGATTGCTGTTAATTAAATGCTAGTTATTGGAAGAAGTATTAATAAAAAGAATTTCTAAATTTTAAATAAAAGTTAGTAATTTTGTCTTTCATTTATCTTTTATATAGTTTTACCTTCTTTAAATACCAAAGCTCTAAAATTATATCATTTGTGTTGCGCATGTGAGCCAGGAATGGCTATTGTGCAACTCTCTCCCCCCCAAAAAAAAACAGCCTAGTAATCAAAATTACAATTAATTATATTTTTAATATTATAATTTTATTATGAATAATCCGTAATAATTTTAAGATAAATTTTCAATGAAATAAACGATGTTATTAAAGTAATGTTTGGCAGAATTCCATTTGAGTTTCAGATCTGGTCACGTATCCGCATGCCTGGTCTTGCCGGGTCAGCAAAGAAAACGTGTGCGACCAACTACAAAGATAATCAGATTCTTTGTAACCCTCCAGTCAGTAAGGGTTCCGGTGTGAAGTGAAGGGACTCGCTATCACTAATTGTATTGGAAGTCAGGAAGATCGCAGCGTCCACTTTGAAATGGGGAGTGAGG
>BGPR01037221.1:0-13889 GCA_013235015.1 Araneus ventricosus
CTTATTTCTAACTACTTTCGTATAATTACTGAATATATTCAATGTCTACTCGGTACTAATGCGCCCATAGAAAGTATCTTTTTTTTTTTATGAATAAGTTGTGGACTAGCGATAAAACACAGTTGCAAGTGGTAATTCTTGCACACTGTTAATTGCCAAAGTAAATTTTATGAAAACCTGCCCAGAATTTCATTCTTATTTGAACCACCAAATATTCTTGAGCACAAATATATTTTTCAAAAAGATATAAGACCTCTTAAATTATTTATTTCCACGAGTTCATTCCGTTGTTTTCCTTAATAAATAAAAACTGAAGAAATATGCGTTTTCTTGAATACACATACTATTACCTAAAATTAGTCGATTCCCCGTTTTGAGGGAAAAAATAAATGGACACATTAAACTACACCCTTTTAGCACAAGATGTTCTACGATTATTACTACGAATCTTCACGATATTGCACGGCATGCAGAATATCGGAACAATGTCGTAGAGATATCGTACAATATCTTGTGCTAATAGGGAATAGGTGACATCAAAATTATTAAAAAAGAAAATAATAAACAAGTTTTAAAGCATCATTTCGGTTATTTTCTAGCCGCATTATAATTCACTTAAGTTTTCTTACCAAATTTGCATTTCCATATCACAAACTTCTTTTAATCAATCGAACTGGACTCATTTTATTTTGATCAGTAAAAAACAGAAACAAAAATGCAGTGCGAAATCTTTTTTTTTTTCTCATTTCTTACCCTATCGAATAAATTTTCAACTACCTTCCTAATGTCGAATTGGAGAAAAACCAAAACAATATGACAAAAGTCACGATGGTTCCCGCCATTTTATCCATTTCCGAAGCGGATTAGAATCTTCATTAATCAGAAGTCGGAAGACGTTTCCCTCATTAAAGTCAACAATGAAACATTTTTTTTCGGTCAATTCAAAAAGGCAACTCCGTTTCTTAATAAAAAAAGAATTATTGTTCTCTTTGATGAAAGATTCGTTATTCGTCTTTATTCTTTCTAGTCAATATTCTTTCTTTTTTTTCGCCTTAGGAAGACAGCTTGTTATTCTTTAGTTTGCTTCTAGAAGAAAAAAATGGGCTCTGTCTGAATTATTTATGTACTGTGATCTACATTGAGTCTTAGATGAGAATGTTTTATGAATAGACTGATATAAATATAAATTGGCCTATGAATATCATAACAAGAGTCTTCATCGTCAATCAGATTACAAGAAAGTTAAACTGATTACAAAAAGATACCACATATTGTGGGAGAAATTTAAGAATTTATCGCTGAATAATGTAAGAATTATTATTTCTTTGAAGTTTCAAGTTGCATTTTATGCACAAAGGATTAATTAATCTTGCAAATGAGTGACATTATTTTACTTTAATAAATAAACTTTAGTACACCATTTCGCGAAGATTTTTCCTCTTCTGTTTGTTTCCTTTTTGTGTTTTTCTCCTTTAAAAAAGCTACGCCTGAAATATACCTTCGCGCATTTTATTAGTTACTAAACTTTTTATTATTTTTTTTTTCTTGAACTAGCAGAACGTTATATTTTCTTACTTTGGCTTGAGTGTTAGTTTTTTCAAAAAATTGTTTTATGTTTTTTAGTTTTACAAGTTAAAAATCACAACTATACATCTTAAACAACCGAGCAGGGAAAATTCAATCTATACTTATAAAAGTCAATGTTTGCGTGTGTATTTGTGTGTGCGCGATGTCCAGACGAATCTATCGCACTTACAGCCATGAAATTTGGCACAGAGGTAGTCGTAATGGTGGCTCAATGCACCTGGAAGTCGGAATTTTAAAATTTAATCTAGAAAATTGTTTATTTGTGTTGTTTTAGGTCATTTTTGGCACGTTTACGGCTATAGTATCGTTTCTAATGATCGTTGAAAAACAATCAATGCATCATCGAATAGAATAAACAATTTTCGTTCTAATGAAGTTTGTTTTGAATTTCTAACGTAATTTACTGAATTTTGAGAAATTTTTAAATAATAGTCACTTTTATGGTAATTTTTGATAAGGATTTTTTCAAATTCTCGCATCTGACGTTCTAACAACTTTATAATTTTCATTTTTTTTCAGCTTATAACTCGAACGTTTCTGTCGTATTTAAAACAAGAACCGTTAAAATACCTTTCTCCGTTTTTTTAAAAATCAATTGTTCCTTGATCAGTTCAAACAGTTTCTTTGCAAACCAGCTTTCTCAGCGAGACATACTCCGGAACAAGTTAACTTTCCCATCATGCATTGTTATAATCTCATTGGTTGGTGCGTGACTTTCTTCGCGGCAGGTGACGTCATATACTATCGCGTTCTTCTCGGAGAAGATACAGTAACTGAATGAATTCGATAATTATTTTCGGCAGTGTCTTATGATGTTTCTTTGTCTCGCATATTTCGCATGCTGGTTTGTCGCATTTATTAATATTGTCTTGGATTAACGTACTCTGTACTGTTTTCCTAAATTCAAATAATGCGTATCTTTTGTTTTTATTTTGTTTTCAAAACTTTTTCATGTTATTTGTGGGCAGAATTTTTTTTTTCCATTTTGTTGAAGTCAAGATAGCACGGGCAATGCCGTACGTAGTATCTTTTCTAATCGTTGAAAAACAATCAATGCACCATCGAATAGAACAAACAATTTTCGTTCTAGTGAAGTTTGTTTTGAATTTCCAACATAATTTACTGAATTTTGAGAAATTTTTAAATAATAGTCACTTTTATGATAATGTTTGATAAGGATTTCCTGAAATTCTCGCATCTGACGTTCTAACAACTCTATAATTTACATTTTTTTCAGCTTATAGCTGAAACGTTTCTGTCTGATTTTAAACAAGAACGGTTAAAATATCTTATTCTGTTTTTTTTAACTAATTTTTCCCTGGATAGTTCAAACAGTTTTTTGCTAGAGAGATTTGAAAGCGAGGGTTTCTCCGGACGATCCCAGAGTGCATTGTTACTTCCTCGCAGGAGGTAACGTAAAATGCTTTCATTCCCAGCCTGCATTTCTACAATTCGATTCCTTCCGGTTACGTCATTACATTCCCGTCATTGTCGAGAGGGGAAATCAATAATTTGTGTCTTTTGTTTTGATTTTGTTTTCAAAACTTTTTCGAGTGATTGTGGGCATTTTTTCCCATTTTGTCGAAGTCCTGATTCCACGCGCAACGCCGCGCGCGTACTGCTAGTCATAATATAAATAAAAGTCATTGTGGCTATGGATGTGGGTATGTGGCTATGTTCCACATCTCCTCCTAAACCAATGGACTGTTATCAACCAAATTTTGCACATTTATTATTTAAGACAAGGGGAAGACACTTATGAACTTTTCTAAGTCCAAAAGTTAATTAAACAGTCCGTTAATTAGAAATTAACCGAAACCGTTTTCCGCCGCAACTTCGGAGCAAATTGTCCGACAAAAAATGTTTTTATACCATCTTAAAGTTCAAAATTTTACCTTTTCAGTGATAGCAATTTTATATATGTGACATTTTTCCTTCAATTTTTATTAATTTTTTAAAGTTTAATAATTGCTAATTACGTGCAGACGATTTTGAAATAACGCAAATTTAAAGCTACTCCGTTGCTAAGCAACGGTTACACATTGAACTAATTTATTACCTTTATTTCTGAAATTTTAGCTTATTTTTATAAATATGTTTTATATAAGAAGAGAGTCATCCGTCAACTTTTAAAAGCCCAAAATCTTATTAAAATTTCAGTTAATTGGAAATTAAGCAAGATTTTGGCATTTTCCGTGATATTTTTCGAAAATATATATTATGACACAAAAACTATTTTTACACATAATAAAAGTTTAAAAAATTAGCTTTTCATGTCACAAGTTTCATTTCCGTTCAATTCGTTGCCCTCATTTTAATAATTTTTCAAAAATTAAATTGTGAATTAAATTTACAATTTATGACACTTTTTTTTATTGGTGAAGAACAAGAATGCATAAGAACTGTTGCTAGATCACATTAGAAGAATTTTGGATAAAGACGAATTTTATTATTTTTTTATTCATATTTATTTTAAAGCTTTTATCAATGAAAAATTTACTAAGTAATTGTTCCAAAACATCCGTTAAAATCTTGCTTATACTGCAAGATTTATGAACAAAATTTGAAATACCAATGCAATAAATACTAATAACTTATGGAAAAAATTAGCTATCGGTGGTTTTAAAAATCGTCTGGTTCAACTGATATTCTCATTTTAATTAAAAAACATTTCGGACGATAAAAGAATTTTAGGTATTGTAATTTTCATAACAAAAGTCGTTTTTTACATCAAAAATATTAGACATGAAAGTAATTTAATCTCGGGCATAACAGCTAGTACATTAAGAAATCTTCTGAATATAAGCATTTCAAACTGACAGCTAAAATTATTAAATATGTTTGATGTGAATATGCTCCATTAAACCATGATTATTAAGAAATCATTAATATTTAAAAACTTTTATTTTATGCTTAACAACAGCTTTAAATATTATTTTCACGTTTTTGTAAAAAAAAATCATTTGGTATTTCTTCTTTCAGATGTTCATCTAAAAATTTATTTGGAATGCTGTCTAAGAGTTATAAAATGAAAAAAAAAACCGTGTTTGTTATACTGAAGGTAATATAAAAGTTTATTCTTTTGTAAATAATTTTCATTAAAGTAATAGTTTTGATGTAAATATACAAATTATGTTACGAGTTTTTAATTGAATCTACTTCGTATATATTTAAAGCATGGAGATTGATAAGTGCGTCCATTTACTAATTCAACGTTTAGAAAATTGGATATTTTCTTAAGATGCTTTAACAATGATAGTCTCTTTTGAAGGATAAGAAAACATTCTTTTAAGTAGAAACGTTATAATGACTACTCTGACAATAACTGTTCTTTCATATCTTATTCAATTCATCTGCAATTAATCATCTGTTACTGAATCTGCTGTGCCAAACAAACCCCTAACACAGAATCCTCACGCGAAGTTCAATATAACTGACGGATACACAAAAAAATTATTAGTATTTATTATTGGCTGTCATTTTTTTTATTTTCGGAAATAATAAAAATCAATAAGAACTCAATCGAGCGAAGTATTCTAAGACAAATCGGATTTGGTTAATTGAGTACATAAACGGTTTATTTTGAAAGTGGATCGAATAAGTAGAATATCTGTGATATTTAGCTGACAACTGCTTAGGGACCTAGTTTATACGTTTGTGTGTAAATATATAAAATCTGCAAAACTAATTTAAATTATGACTCTTTCATCTTTAATATATTAAAGCTGAAATTCTTATAATTATTATTGTAATTTAATTATTCCAAATTTGACTCTAACCATTAAATTATTGTTATAATTTTTAGTTTATAGTATTACAAAACTAGCGGGGGCCTAATGGTAGGGTCTTGGCTTCGGAGTGGGAGGGCTACAGGCTCGAAACCCGATTCCACCGAAGATCCGCCATGTCTGTGGGCTCAGGGAGCGCTAAATCTGACGCGGCTCAAACGTCCTTTCGCTGGTGTGGTGCAGAAGTTTGAAGAGGGAGGTGCCAGTTCTGGTGTCGTCCTCGTCATCTGACCTAACACCACTCTGAACCTCCGATACCTATGACCACTAGCTGCAGATTACATAATGCGAAGACACATGTGCAGAATAATTTCTTATTACAAATGCGGAATACATATAACAGAGATTTACTGATCTTTTTCAGCAACAAACCATTATTCGAGCTTTGCATTCAAAATAATCATTTTCGAAGACATACTTCTTGATAACTGAATTGTCATCAATTTATTCTATTTGAGTAATCGTTTCTTTTTATCTGTAAAAGATATTGATTCATTATATATTTTGCTACTTCAGATACGAATAGAAATTTGAAACCATGTAGATATCTTAACCATAAGATATCTTTAAAATTAATCCACATACTCATCGAAAAGTTGAAGCACAATTGTACTGATTGAATACAGATAAATTAATTGAATGAGTAAAACGAAGAAGAAAAATCAAGAAAATATGTTAACTCGAAAATTAAGTTAATAGAATACTAAAAAGTATAAGAATACATCTATAGATAATTTCCAAAAAGAACAGTATATGATTCTTTTAAAATTATTGAATGAGGTACAGGAATTGAAGCAAGAACATTACCAATATGAAGTAAGACATCTTTTAAGCTTCTCTTACTAAAATCAATAGTTTCTACTGATATATTCTTGAATACCTGGTAAATTATTATTATTATTTTTTACATGAAAACGTCTTTTCGCTCGTTACAGTGATAGTCGGTTGAACTTTCTTGTGTGACAAAATACCGTCAGATTTGAATGATATCAACGAGACTAATAATACGAAAAGAATTGTTGACCTCACAACGGATAGATCATATGTGTAAGAGCTTGTCACATAGTATTTGTTTTGCCTGCGACGTCATCGTACCATTCTGACCGCATGCGCGTGATTGTTATGTATTAGTTTTATGTAAGGTTATGAAGTGTAGCGTATAAACACTTTTAGCTAGGAGGTTGATTATGGTGTCATTTTAAAGAGCTTGAGGAGTATTACTAGGACCCAAAGTGATACAAAAAAATATTTATCAGAATATAAGTAAAAATCTTTATTAAATTGAAAATTTAAAACTCCGCATTTTTTTTATTATAACATGCAGAGTTTTCTTTCGAATTGTATGAAACTTACAGAATACTTGACAATACGGAAAAGAAACATTGTATTAAAATTTGAATTCAAAAATTTAAATATTACGGGAATATGAGGCTGTGTAGTAAATAATATTTTACTGCGCATACGCGAAATGTAGTTCTATATACTGTCAACAGATGGGGCCATCAAAAGCTACTCTAAATAAAACATAAAAAAGGCGTAGTTCGGGTCCGGCGACGTATATTTTTCTTGCAAACGTCGGGATAAATTCATGAAAGAAGTATTTCGTATTAATATGTAATTTAATTATCAATCTCTTTAATACAATATTTACACAGAGTAGTATAATGGTTACAGAATAGATGAATCACAAGTTTATCGCGTGTAGCAAGGGTCTGTGGTAGATTGTGATTTATGTATTCTGTAACCATCATACTACTCTGTGTAAATATTATATTAAAGAGACTGATAATTAAATTACATATTAGTACGAAATACTTGTTTTATGATTTTATCCCGATGTTTTCACGAAAAATCTACGGCGCGGACCCGAACTGCTTTTCTTATGTTTTGCAACGTTATCCTCACTTTTTTTTTCGATTTCTGTATCAGAAAAATGTTATTCCTGTGGCAAATAAATTTTTATTTTTAAGTCGCGATTCTAAAACTTGATCACTTTCTACTGAAAGATTTAAATTGGATACTAATTATTTAACTCACTTCGTGTAAATTGTTCTGCTTCAATAATAGTTTCTGGGCTTACGTAGAAGTACTGTTTTATTTTTATAGTTTTACTTCTTTTAGTGTAGTTTTGTATTTTACATTTGTTACTTTTTTTTAAAACCCACACCGGTCCGGCCTACCCAAAAGGGTGTAAAGCCTTTAGCCGACCGGTGGGGAAATATAAAAGCGATACAAAAATAGCAATATGACATGACACACAAAATCATCACAATCACATCACAGAACATTTACAAAAAAGGGACAACAACAAAATAAATAAAGTAACCTAAAACATACACTGAGTAGATATTAAACTTGGAGAGAACCATAAATTAATTGAATTCTGTTTGATTTTTATCACCAGATCTGCAACCAAAATTAAAAATATTCAAAACACTCAAAAAGAGGGGCCCCCAGTATGCATCCAAATGAGCAAAGCACAAGCTCAGTACAAGACACCAGCAAAAAGAAGGAGGTAATAATTTAAAATATATATATATATCATTAAAAAAACCCACAAAAGAGCATCAAAAACAGACCCCGTGGTCTCTCACCAGTCTAGAAAACAATAAAATCCATCTAAGTACACGTCACTCAAACAATAAAAATACAAGAACAGAAATAGCAAACCCCCCAAAAACAGAAAACGAAAACCAGGGCCCCCCCCCGGGCCCCCCCCCCCCCCAAGAGCGAATGCCCAGCAAAATGTAGGACACTAAAACATTCCAAAAAGTCCAGGATTAACCTAAAAACAAGATAATTAGTTAAAATTAACCACGTAAATAAAGTGTTCAAAACATAGGGTAGGGCGCAGGGACAACCAACCCACTTAAATTTAGTGGTGTTGAGGTAAAAGAGTAAAGATATCTTAAAATAATTTAAAGGCAATTTCACTCCGAGGTCGTTAATGAATCACAAATGTTGTTGCTAATAGTATATGTTTTCATTAATTTATTTATTGCAATTTTATTATGCATTACATTTATTACTGTCATTTTACCCAGATATTAAATTTAAATTCTAATAAAAATGCATTTTATTCAATAATATTTAACGTTAATTTTATGAAATACCCCCCTATCTCCATTTTGATTTGTGAAAAATCTGTGGGTGATGGAAAAAACAAATATCATTTTTGTGATCAGCATGTCTGATTCAAGGTTACTTGAGAGTAGAGAGGTTAGGCTCACAGAGGGGATGCGTTGATTTCTGCATTGGAAACACGAGACTTCGCCCCAATGTTACCTAACGAAATAAGTATCAAGTTTGATACTTATTCGTTTGAGAGCTCTTTTAGCAAGATAAAAGTTTTTTTCTAAGATTTCTTGTTGAAACTTTGTTAAAGAGTCAAAATTAAAATTTTATTTCATTTTAGCTGCCTAAAATTAGAAATTACAAAGTAACAATAGTGTCCTGGAAGGTTATCTAACTTTGAAATTAAATTAAGTCCACATTTTTCGCATCTTAAAAATGATCCTTAGCATTTGGCCACCAGTGTACATATAGCCAAACGGACAGTAAATACCTTTGATACAGTAAAGCCTGTCTATAAAGATATTGTATTGACCTAGCAAATAAATATCGTTTTAGACAGTTTGAGGATATGCGCATCCAATGTTTTTATGCATGTATTATATACTAACATATTTTATTGCACTTATTGATGCATCTTACAAATAATTGCTGATATAAAGTTGCATTTCATAAACATACTAGCTGATATACCCGGCGTTGCTCGGAATGAAAATATGTTCAAGTCTATGAACATGTAAAAATTTAAACTTGATTAAACAGTGTTTCGCAGCAGTATCTTTCGTTCATTTTCGTTTGACTTCTCCCGTGTCGTCTGACCTGTCGGCCAGCACTTCCTTTTGTCTCCACACTTCGAACCACCTGGCATGAATCTAGCAATCGTTGACTGAAAAATCACATAATGTTTAGCAGCATCAACTTGCTTTAGTTCTTGATCGATTTCCGAAATTATTTGTAGCTTTTCTTCAAATGCCAATGTTTTACGCCGCGCCATTTTTGATTCAAGGCGTTAATACATCAAAAGCGAATTTCAAGGAACAAGTGGTCAGTCTGAAGTGATGAATGCCAATGAACAGGTTAGTGCCCACTAGGAGTTGGAGGCAACAAACACCTGTACACATTCCAGTCGCTACCCTAGGATCCCCCTGATACAACATGCTCCGGTTTCTAGCCCCATTCCCCTGATTCTCCTGCTATCTGACATTCTTGACTATTGTTTTCCAAGAAAGAAAAAATCGGGTTTCTCCTGTACCAGCTTTCCAAAGAGGGAAAATTATCGTTATAGATAGGCGAGTCTAAAAAGTGATTATCGTTGTAGGCAGATTGAAAATACATTGGGTAAATAGGAATTCCACAGGGAGCAATGAAAATATCGTTGTAGGCAGATTTATCGTTATACACAGGTTCCAATGGATTTCCGTTTCGATGGCTATCACTCAAGTAGTTTCCAACAATCGTTTTCGTAGAATACGAGAAAGAAGTCTATAGAAATTTTTAGACAATAATATTCCACTTTAGTTTACAGCAGTGGTGCGCAAACTAAAGAAAGGTCGCTCAAAGAAATTTATTCAACCACAAAAAGTATAAGGCTTTTCTTCAAAATTGTGGTCGCGACCCCCAGACGTTTCGCGAAAATGTTTGCACAAAGTGAGGGGTCGGAAATGAAAATAGTTTGCGCAGCAATGGTTTAGAGTCCCTCTGTAACTGACTAATTTTTTGATCCATCATTTCATTTGATGTCAAAAATAATGTTGTAACAACTTTTGGTTTCAGAACTATATTTATTTACAGAGAAACCAAGCAATTCAGATTTTATCATCAATCGCTCTCGCTGAAGTGCTGAGAGAAAATTCAAGCATTTGCATCATTAAAGATATATTTTCTTTTGCATCTACAAATCCAGATTTTCCGAATATCTGGATTTTTCGCAAATCAGTGAAAAAAAGTTTTTTGCTACTCGAATGCGTCGAACATCCGACAGCAGCACAATCAGGGATTGCATTAGCTTTAAAATCTTTCCGAAACTACAGTGGAGTCTCCCTATAACGAAATCGCTTGGTTCCAATTAAAAAATTCGTTATAGATAAAATTTCGTTATACGGACTTATTTAAGTAAATGTTCCAAACTTTTCAATGGGTGCGATAAGTTCAAATGTATTTAATTAAGATTTTCAATTAAAAGGAAGTAATATATATTATAAATTTGTTAAAATTATATTAATTTTTATTGTATAAATAAAATGCTCAAAAGTTAAGACAATTCACCAATTTAGAGAATAATTTGTATTAGTATGTACTTATGTTTTTTTATTTGAAAAATTTCGTTATTTCACATTTCTTTGCATTTCGTGATGTTAAATTTTTAGAAACATTTTCACATTTTAAGAGTGGGTGGTTCCAGAAACAGGCACGTGAGAGCGAATTGGTTGCACAGAAATGATCAACTTTCTTCAAAAATCACAAAAATCGAAGAGATAAAGGTCTAAAAAAATTCGTTATAGGGAGACAACCACTTCGTTATATGGAGAATATTTTGAATGTTATTTAACATTCCGGTTAAAAATTTCGGTATAGGGAGAAATTCGCTGTAGAGAGACTTCGTTGTAGGGAGACTACTGTATAACATTTTTCTCTGGAAAGAGCCGGGTTTTTTACGAACCAGAGGAAAGATCAAAAACCTCCCCTCAGCAATCAAGCAACTTTCTTAGATCTGAATCACACGAGAAGTATTTATAATAAAACTGAATTTCCCGCCTTTTAATTTCGAATGTGAGGAGAGAAAAGAAACAGAGCAAAAACTCGACTCCAGGCTAGATATAAATAAGACAAAAATATCACATCATTTATTTTTATTCATCGGAAATTACTATTAGACAGTAAAAAAAAAAATAGTAAACAGTATGCTCAAAAAGCTAATCAATTACTGAGAATTTAAACAGAATGAGAAAAACCAGGAATCGTTTTAATTTAAAATATACCCGGAAATTATAAGCAATAAAAAGCTGTGTTGTGATGTAAAATGACAAGGATACTATAAACCAACCATTAATCGGGTATTTTTACCTTTTCTGTCAGACAGAATAAATTTATTTCTTTAATTCGAAACCATGTGGAATAGCGGAGAGTTTCGGAATAAGTCCCAAGAACACGTAATGCGCGGAAAGACGTGATCATCGAATCCGTGGCCCCTGATTTACTAAAAAAACATTTGATTTTTTGGAAGCCCCAGATTCGTGTTGTCCTGTGATGCAATACAGTAATCGCCTGCAGACTAGTCCCTAAACTGGTTGACCTTGACCGATGGTTTTGCCACTGTCACAGTGGTGCGCATGCGCAAACGGGTATAACGTTCCGTACGACGCAATGTGTTAGTTGTTTGTGTATCATTTCGGACGTAAGGAAATGCGTGAACTGAAAAAATACTGGTAAACTGAAATGTTAGGTTAATTAACACTTTTTGAATCGGGGTTATTGTTTTAAATCGTTCCTTTTAGTATAAGTATTGAATTAATATTTGAATTATTTTGCATCCAACAAAAATAATGTTAAATTTGTAATCTCACGATGCTTTGAAGACTAAAATTTCCTTTATTACATACAACTAAAGCAAATTAATTTTAAAATCTTTCAGGTTTTTTTTAAAAAAAGAAACCTCGGAACACATTAAAGATATATCTATAAATACGAACTAAGCAGAAATGGCGCTTTTGTTTTTGCAAAAATATTAAGTTTACTGCCCAGAAAATTATAAACAGAAATAATTTGATTATAAGAATCCATAATAAAATATTCAAAAAATTCCATAATTGCAATTTTACAAAGTATGAACAAGAAGTGTAATTCTCGGTTTTTTTTTTTTTTTTTTCAGTGTCTTCTAATGTTCTGTGAGTGAGATCCCGTGACAGACGAGTGTCGCAATGGACATTCTTTCTTAATCTACACTCAAAACGCAAAGGACTGGGTACCTTCACCAGAGTAAGTATTGATTATTAATAAAACACAGTGCATTGAGAAACTTTTTACTACCTTTTGAAATTTTTGCCGCTGCCAAAATGAATATACTGAAATAATGATTTTTTATACGGCGCAATTAGCATCAAAATTCCATGCGGTTCTTTTTATACATTCTTACATAACAACAGCGCAGAAAATAGGTTTGATATATTAAATATGTTCAATATACATTTCAATCCCAAGTCAAGAAAGCTGTTGGCTTTTTGAAATCTGTGAATTGCCCCCCCCCCCCAAGAGCATTGTTTTACCGAATCTGCATAAAATTTAATGCAACGGAAAAACGACTCCTAACATTAAACTAAAACTTTGTATAGCCGTATAAAATGGCCTTTCTTTACGTTAATTTCTTTTAAAAGTTATCATTGTTGTTATTCAAAAATTTTTAAATATTGTTTTTGATAAATTATCTAACATATTCAAAATAATTTTTAAATGAAAAGGACGTGTGAAAACTAGGTAGATTACTTTATACTTCTATAACAAAAAGATTTCAGGTTTATATATATATATATATATTATTTCTCAAGATATGAATAAAACTTCAAAATTTTATTTTAACATTAGAGCAGGGTGTCAGACTCGAATGCTATCACGGGCCAGATCTACGCTTATGCGGGGTACAATTTTTTTTGTAGTAACTAACATAGATTTATTTCGAAAACACAATATAAGAAAAGAACAAGGAAAATTGTAAAGTTGATGCTTTCATGCAAACTCCTGGCATCTCTTCTCTGCCACTAACTAGTCCTCAGAAATTAATTTCTAAATTGATCCAATAATTATGAATCTGATGGGAGACTTGTTTCCTATGATAAGCGAAAGTAATTTCTCTCGAACCGATAAATACTTCCAAACACGAAAACAATTTCATATCCCGATTTTAGAGTGTTTTCAAACCAGGCAGGCAAATACTTCTAAATTTTAGGCTTCCCAAAGTCACTGAATTTTGCTTTCAAATCTAAACAGCACTGGATCTCGTTTACCTCTATTTGCTTATCTGTGTGTTATCGACAGCTAAAATATTCGCTGCTATTGGTTGGAGAAATGGTGCGTCGATGTAATACGACTGATAATCGAACATTGGCGAATGGTGTGGATCTTTTTTCATAATTATGTTTGATTAGGATTTTTAATAATTAAGCTACGAAATTTTTGGTAAAAAGTTTATTACGTATTGTCATGTTTGGCGGGCCACGAGTTTGACATCCTTGCATTAGAGAGTCAAAATATTGTTAGCTCACAATTTCGAAATGAATTGACGCCCATGCATTAGAGAGTCAAAATATTGTTAGCTCACTATTTCGAAATGAATTGACGCCCTTGCATTAGAGAGTCAAAATATTGTTAGCTCACTATTTCGAAATGAATTGACGCCCTTGCATTAGAGAGTCAAAATATTGTTAGCTCACTATTTCGAAATGAATCGAC
>BGPR01037226.1:0-15209 GCA_013235015.1 Araneus ventricosus
TGCATTGCACGAATTTTGGTACTCTCGTCCAAGGGAAATATTATTTGAAATTCAAACTATTATATTCGTTTGCCTGCGCATTTCCTCTCCCATTCAACGAAAATATTGTAGTATACAGAGTGTTCACTAAAGTTACTTACACCCCTCTTAATTTCAGAACGACTGCAGCTATAGTCGTAAAAGTGGTGTCTAGGTATAGTAATGTGGCTATGCGCTACGCTCTGAGACCACTTACAGCGCCACCTGGCGAAAAATTGCGAAGGTAATAAATTGTACTCCACATGACTTTTTCATGGGTTTTATAGAAGATCACGTTCATGTGCCTCTATGTCCAACGACCATCACTGATTTGAAAGCCTGTATCACAGCTGAGCCAGCATCGACAGTCATGCTGCTGAAAGTTTAACAAGAATTACATTGCAAACTTGATGTATGCCATCTAGCAAAATAAACATGTATCGAACATCTGATGCCCTTTTATTCCAAACTTGAACAAATTACCTCTTGAAGTATGTATCTTTCAAATAAATACAGAAACGACCTGTTGCACAATAAAGCTTCGAATTTAGGTCATTCATTTTGACTCATCCTGTACTTCAAGATATTGTAGTTACTCATACGCGCGTTGTCACACCATCCAGTGAAAATATTAAATATATTTTTTGTGTGTGGCGTTATCTTGACAATAAAAGATAACGAGATAAAAGATTATTTTTTTAAAAAATATAAAAAATTGGCGGGAAAAATAGTTTCACTACCATGGAATAATTTTAAAAAAATAGATATCATGGAATATTTAAAAAAAAAAAAATAGGCATGATGGAATAATTTTTTTTAAAAAAATAGATATCATGAATTTTTTTTAAAAAAATAGGGATGATAGAAAAATTTTTAAAAAATTTTAACGTGACAATTTTTTTATTTATTTATTAGATAGTAGTTTCCGACGCTATCGGAGGAAAACATCAAAATTACGAAATCAAAATTACAAAATCAAAAAACGAGCATGACCAACCATCCGTGGAAAAGTTTATTTTTAATACTTTGAAAGGAATAATATGTATGTCAATCGAGAAGGTTTGGTTGCATAACATACATGCCCAATCATTTCTGATGGCATGTTATAAGTGACTTTATAGTGTGAAAGTGTACGAGAAAGTCGATCAGTCACGATTCAGTCAGCAGGATCAGTCACGATTTTCTCAATTAAATCGAAAAAATATTTTTTGAAAAAACCGCAAAATTTTCGTTTTTATATTCAAGATGGAAAGACCTGTAACCATAAATAAGAAAGATTCAGTTTAGTCATTTCAGTACTTAATTGATATGGATACATTTTACTGAAATCAAAAAGTTCCAATATTTTTTTTAATTTTTTCAGATTTCTTTTTCTTGGATTTAATTACGTCACTTGTCAATTTTATAATTTAATTTAAAATTATCTGGTAAATAAATAAAAGATCAAAAAAATATATTTCAAAAATTCTTTATTAATTTAATAAAAATCCTCTATTTAATTTAATAAAAAATATAGTTTATATCGTTAGAAACTTTTATACAAAACTTTCCGACATAAGTTTCAATGAAAATATATTAACCCGCAAATAAAATTAATTAGCAACTTTTATAATTAAAAGCCCTAATCTTTTCAAAAATTAATTAAAGCAACACTAACGGCCTTGCTGAAATAAAACCATGTGTAAAGAACATTTTTGCAGAGTTTTGTAAACAAGAGTGTTTAAAATGGATTCGAAGACAAATATAATCAACTTTGGCCATCCAGGCTTTGTTGCAAAAACTTGACTTCATGCCAACTAAAACTCATGTCCAAACAAAAAGAGTAACTATATCTTAGCAACTCACGCAAATTTTATCTTCGTGGATATGAAAGCAACTATAGATATAATCGCTTATATTTTTTCTCGAATTATTGGATGCTTCTCTTCTGTTCCAAACAATACATAAACTAAGGCTATATATAAACAGAGGCAGCCTGAGGCCCGGGCAAACCGGGCAACTGCCCGTGGAGCCAAAGTAAGGATTGGTGCCAAATCGGGAGTGTTAAGGAAGAAACGCTTGAATAGACCCTAAAAATAACGTAATACATGCTTAATATGATAAAGTAATACATGTTTGTTGAATAAATTATTTATTTATTTTTATTTAATTGTTTATTTAGAAAATGCACACTATAGAATAAACTCCAATACAGAGTGCATGATACAAAAACAAACACTAAAATAGCCGTAAGACACAAATTAATAAAAACAACAGATAGACACAGAAATCACTAAAAAACACAAACGAATTGAAAAAGCACACAAAATAAAAACACTTCAAGAACACAAAAGCCGCAAACAAACATTCAGTCTTAAAAACACCATAAGACATACCAAACACATCAAGATCATCAGAGTACCTGTTAAAAATTTTGTAAAATTTATAAATAGAAAAATTACGCATGTAATTAAACCTGGTAAATACATTTACAAATAAACAACTCTTCCTCACACTTCTAGTCGGCACAGCATAAGTGATACGGCTCAATATGTCACTGCAATCAATGGCTGTACGGCAATATTTTAGTTTCAATAAGACCACTATATAATCTTCAATATAGTTGAAGTTTAAAATTCCTCACCACAATATTATTAAGTCATATTTGCAGGTAAAACATATATATTTCTAAATAAAAGTTTGTTTGACATTTACAATGCCGACATTATAGAACTTAAAAAATACATTGCTTTTTTTGGGGGGGAGCGCCATATTGTTGCCTTGGTCGGTTGGTAAAGTTACTACGGGCGGCTTTTGGTTGTAAAGATACCATTCCTGAAGCAAATTATCTCTTATATATTTCATTAAGAAACCTGCCCTGGAAAAGGTAGTTTATTGTACAGGGAACAATTTTTGTTCACTTTTGTTTCACTATGAATCTTGATAAAGAGATATAAAGCACTAATGGCTTATTCATGCCAAAAAATAGCATGGAAATCTCACAAAGTGAAATATAGAATAATGCAAATTATTTCCATCAAAAGAGTGATAAATTAAATATAATGCGTTGAAAAATCTAATGTGAATCTATATTAATTCAAACGTAATCTAATCAAATATCTATAATAATTTTTCAGATTCCTATAATGTTCTTGCACGTGATAATATTGTTGGTGTTTGATGGTGGTGGCTCTGGTTCCACTTGATCTAGCATATCTAGCCATGTCCATGAGTCAAGGGGGAAACTGGCATCTTCTGTTGGTGGGGAATTGACTGACTGTTCAAATACATTAAGTATTATAAGAATCTTTTACCACAATACATATTCCACTTTCGTCTAGTATTTATTCACTTAATAAAAAACATCACTTTACTTACTCAAAAGACACCAGCAAAGGGAGGCAATTTCAATAGAAAATAATATGTGTAACTTAATTTATATGAAAGATATTCAATAAAATTATAGGCTAGATTATTTCCCATGAGGATAACAATGAACAATAAAAATAGTCTTTTACCTTATTCACGCTATGGATGGCATTGCCCTAGGTGCCCCAGACTACTGCGTTTCACTTCTTGTCACTTCTCATAAATCAAGCATATCACTACCCAAAACTGTAGTTTTAACTGTATTTAATTCTTCACCAATCAATCCAGCAGCCATCTGTCCGTCGTTTTCTATTTACAGTTCTTCGTTTCACTCCCATTAGCTCCTGTCCGCTCAGCCAGTCACAACGATCGGCGTTCTGGAAAGTTCCTGAAGAAGGCGAAGAAATGGAATTTTTCTGAAAAGTTCATAAAGGGGGGCGAGTTGGCACTGTCCCGAAAGTTCCAGTCTAAAGCATCTAAGCATTCTATTGCCTTCCTTCTTTCCCAAACACATAAAATTCGAAACATCTCACAAAATTGGCCAAAGCCAATCTTGGAATACCTGAGGAGACGAGTTAGATCCAATGTATTTTGAGTAGGCTGCCTTCCTGTAGTACTTTCAGGGAACACTGGCCCACACTGCGCGTCGCTCGGAGGTCTTCAGAAGGCAACCCGACAGCAACGAACACATTGCTGCTAAAGCGTTCGCAAGTTTACCAGTTTTCAAATATCGCTGTTTGAGAGCACAGCCATGGGATGGAACTCGTAATCTTTTCCCTCCAATTCATATTCCTCAGTCATGCCAAGCACTAACCCACTAAGCTAGTGGTGGCTTACTATCTGTGTGGATATAAAATATATATCTGTGTGGTAAAAGAAAGAAATAATTTCTCTATGCGCATGCGTAGAATCCATCACAATGTTTCTTTTCTTCATAGAGTATTGCCAAAATTACGTATTCACATAAAAACTGGATGCAGTTATGCAGTCTGGAATCAACTAACATTTTACTGAGTTCATTATTGCAAACTTTTGATAAAGTGTGTGCGGTTTGCTGAGAAAAATCAGAGCAACTACACTTATAAAACAATAATAAATTTTGAAAAACCAACATTAGAATTTTTTCAGTAGTTTTGCGAAAAACAAACTTAAAATACATATTTCAGGGTTAGCTTTCCATTGCGTAACTACGTCCAATTATATCGCCGATTTCATAGAAATGTTTTATTCATAAAACGAACTTCTCTCGGAAATAATCGGAATAATACTTCTGCTCCAATCTACTATAATTGGTCTGATAATTAGTAGCCATATTCTAAACATTACAGCTCATTTTGAAAAAGTGAAAATCCATGATGAGGATTCGAACCGTCTCATTTTTGCATAATGACTTGCCTCCACAATCCTTGTATAATCTGACCTGGTTCTTGGAATCGGATTTAAACCAATTATTAAACATGGAGTCTTCTTTCAAAAATAATATTTTCGCAACCTCTTTAGCGAATTCGCGTTCTTCCTGAATGGTTGTTGGATCATTAAATATGTTACATTTGAGAAAATATTAGTTTTAAAATGAATTGTCATTTGCCAAATACGCGGGAGTGTTCTCCCCTCAACTTTCTCTCGTCTGCTTTCACAATATAGTGCGTTTTTTGTTTAACTTCGTAGTATATTGACGAGAATTGAATATGCATTTTTGACTTTGCACCTTGATGGACCAGATCAAAAATTTGATAGAGATCTACAATTTTGATACCCAGACAGCATACCTAATTCCTTTTATCTACCTTGTTGCTTTCTTCAATTATCATGTTCACGTATACACGGGTATACAAACATATTGACAGTATACCCTTCGACGAATTTGGTCCAAAATATGACACATACATTCAGTTTGGAAGAAAAGATCACTAAATCATCAATATAAATATTTCTCGGCTGCGTGCGGCAACATTGTGCGGCTCCCAAAAAACGCCGTATTTAGCCGCAGGATTTAACAACATCTATACCAGTTGATGTATCACGTGATTTCACTTTCCAAATGTAAACAATCAAGTGCGATTTAGTCTGAGCATTCTTTTCCATGAGTTAATAATGAATCTGAGCTTTGCTGTTAAATATTATAGAGATAATGTAAAAAGACGAATTCAGCGGGCAAATGAATCAATAGAAGAAAGTTTTGAAAGGTGTTCATAAAGAAGGAGAAATGATTTGTTTCAACACGCTCAGACACACTCAAACTTAAAAATACGGTGCAGTCACCAAAATAGAATTTATTTTCGACGATTATTCGCCAAATGTGGTAATCCCAAAACCTTTTTCAATTTTCGCGAGCTTCTTAACGTTGGTGGGATTAAGACGAGCTTGGCGACGAAACCACACCGCGTTCTTAACCCTCACCAACTTATTTTTAGGATTTTCTTTATATATCTTAAAACTCTTATTTGCCTTTTTTTGCACTTTCATAATTTTCTTTATTTAGTTTCAGTTGAATACTCAGTTTGTCTTCTAAATGCATGCAAAATCAAGAAAAAGACTCTTCAGGGATAACAAATTTATTCTGTGCTGATTTAAGTTAAAGCATCAGAAGCAAACCTATCAAGCTTAACCATAAACATTTTTTCTAGGATCCTGAGTGGATTTCTATGCAATCCTTCGAGGGGTTGGCGAGCGTTAGCGAGAAGGGGGGCAGAACCTCCTAATATTCATTGATTTAACTTGCTGTGTTTTTCAATTATCGCGTTCACGCTGACATGAATAGACAGATCGACTGAAATTCAACTATCGCCATCATTCATGACAATGACACGACTTATTATGAAAAATGAAATTAAAATGTTAACGTTTTTTACTCAATAACTCTGGAGCATATTATTGCACAAAAACCAATTTTTCAGCACTTTAAAAATACAAAAAATCAGCTTTCCAGTTATACCAATTTTATTTCAATGCAATTCTTTTTCTTTAATTTCAATTAGTTTTTCAAAATTTATTTTAAACATAATTTGTAACAACGCTTTTTATTGCTGCAATGAAATTTAAACCAATTTTATTGTGCCATCAAATCTTTGACTCGTGTGCTTTTGCCACTGTTCAAGTTATGATTTTTAAAAAAGTTTCTTTTACATTAACTTCAAAGCAGAATTTTCACTTTCGTTTTCATTAGCATGGTAATGTTTTTAGGCTGGCATTCTTTCTGTACATTTCATGATGTGAAAATCGTTACGCATAGAATACGATGGCTGATACAATCAAGACAGACGAATCAATTCGCTGTTCCTAGTTAGAAGTTCAAATCTCCTTTGATTTGTAAATCTGGACTANNNNTTCAAATCTCCTTTGATTTGTAAATCTGGAGTAGAAATTTAAATCTCTTTTGATTTGTAAATCTGGACTAGAAGCTCAAATCTCCTTTAATTTGTAAATCAAGTTCTTGCTTTGGGAATCCACAAACAATTCTACACGTCATATGAAACGAAAGAGCAATCATTTATCTCCGATTTTCTAAAGCGTACATATAAAATTGAAGTCTATCAAGGCGCAATTTGCCAATATGTTTCAATTTTACGAACACCCAGCGGGACACCTTCTCGTATACTTCACAACATAGTGCGTTTTGTGTTTCATGTCGTCGTACAGTGAAGACATTCGACGAAGCACTTTGGAACAGAACTTCTTCCCATTAACTAATTTGATCCAAAATTTGATATTGATCTACAGCTTTTGTGTAAGTCACATACTCAAATTTACGCATTTAGCTAGTTGGGCTTTTGAATTATCGCGTTCAAATTCACACAAAAAGACATACCGACAAGCAGTCAATCCGAGAATGGATTTAGCCCAAAATTTGATACACATCTATAATTCTTGTGATAAACCATATACCGATTAACAGTTGACCAATGATCACGGACGGACAGACAAACTTCCCGTTCTCAGATTTCATCCAGAATTCGATAAAATCCACAATTTCGGTTGTAACGAATTTTTTTTCAGTGTTATACAGTAATACCTCGTTACAACAATACTTTGGGGACCAAATAAAGATATTGTTATAGAGGAATGTATTGTTATATCGAGAGGCGATATAAAAAAAACTTAAATTTTGGTGGTTTTGATGCGAAAACAATACAAAAATTTGCATTTTGCAAAAAAAAAAAAACCATCACCTGAGTGTTAATGATTGCTAAAGCATACAAAAATTTAAAAATTTAGCTATAAAATAAAATAGTTCACATATCTGAGAAACTTTATTTATCTAAAAATCCAATATTTTCGTTTACTTATTCATTTTTTTAACTGTTAAGTCAACTAACAAGGTTTGCATAGAGTTTAATGCACGAAAATTATCATCATTTGTGGATGAAAGACTTGATAAAAATTCCCGTAGGGACTGAACTGATTGAAGAGCTTCTTGGGATGTCAATAAAGAATGTGATGGATCTGTATCATCATCATCATCCTCTTCATCATCATTTTCCATTTCTTCTGTGATTTCGGACAGAATATCTTCTTCAGTAACTCCTGCAAAAATCATAAGATCATCATCCGCTGTTAAATACTCCTCCACGTTAATTCCAGAAATGTTACCACTTTTTTCTTTAAGCTGAGTTAAAGACTTTTGAAGGCTCTAAACACATTCTTCAGTGTCTGAAACATCGCCAGTTTTGGAATTTTCGTCATTATCAGTTTGTTTATCCTCCATGAAACAAAGGTCCGCTTTTTTTCCAACAATTACGGATTAACGTAGCGGCAAATTTTCGGGCTTGTCCACATATTAAAGGTCCGTTTATTGGGACATTTGCTGCCCTCATCTCTTGAAACTACTTTAAAACGGCACCAATGTTTTTATTTGTCGCTACTTTCAGTCGTTTTCTCTGAGGATTGATTTCATTGGAATTCACAGCCTCTTCAATTTGTTTCCTCTTCATCAGGAAAGTTGCAATCGTAGATTGCGACAGTCCGTATTTCTTAGCCGCATCAACCTGCTTCATTTCATCATCAATTTTGTTAATTATTTTCAGTTTATCCTGAAAGGGTAGCTGCCATCTTAGTTGAAAATTCAGACGTGAATGAAAGAATATCAAATTATTCGCTTGAAACTCAGAACCGTTAGAAATTTAGAAAATTGAACAGGATTCCATGAAATCTTCGAATCGCACACGCTAAAAGCAGCAAAGCATTTGACTTGTTAATGTGTTTTGTGGTAGTCATGAATCATTACCAGAATTACCTGTGATCTTCAAGTAGACTAAGTTATTGTATCCATTTCCAAAAAGGGAAATGGGCGTATGATCTACGTTCTGGGTGGTATGATATGTCACTTCCGGGTATTTGGAAACAGGAATAATGTTACAGAGGAAGAAAATGGTGTTGAGATTTAAAACAAAACATTGGTCTACAGGAGTTTATTGCTGTAAAGAATATCTTTACATTGAGGGGAAATTAACGTTTTGTTCTATGCAAATTCACCGGGACAACAAATTTTTATTGTTGTAGAGGGATTTATCGTTGCATCGGATATCGTTGTAGCGAGAGTTTACTGTATTTCAAATACTGAGCTAAGATGGCTTTATTATTTATTTTGAGATGCTTTGTTTCTTGAGGCGCAGACTGCACGTAATGTGAATGATTGTAATTGATTTGATTTTTCAAGCTTAAAAAGTTACTTCTTCAAATTTTCTTCTACGACTAAACGACCTTCTTTTGCATACAGGGTGTCTACTAAAGCCCTTCTACCCCACATTAAGTTGAGAACGGCGACAACTATTGCCACAAACTTGGCGCCTAGGTATAGAAAAGTGACCATGCGCTACACAGTGAGATCGGTTATACCGCCTGCTGGCGACAAACAACGGAGTTAGCGTTCCTATCTCGAAAACGGTACAAGATACGGGAAAAAGACAATAACAAAATTGTAGAGCGTCTTCTATTTAGTACGAAAAGACACATTGTGCACATTAGTACGAAGAGCATAACCAGTGACGGACTGGGTCTGAAAATAATGGTTGTCAGAAGTCCGAGGGGGCCCATACATATCTAAAAATATATCCATAATTCATTCTTATATATATATATATATAAAACAACAAACATTTTTTTAAAAACACAAAATTCTAAAAATTAAAAAAAAATTACAAAATGAAAAACGGTTTGCCATGATATTTTTCCATTTGTCAAGTTTTTTCTTCCTTTTCGTATGTCTTTTTGTTTTTTGTTTACATTGTTATATATACATATTACAAATGCGCTGTGATACCTAAAAAATAACTCCTTAAAGACAATATTCTTTTGAAATATTTTTAATCGAAGCAGGTCTATAATGATTGAGACCGTAGCAGAAAAATTAAAATCCTGAAGTAGAAACAACCATAATGATCGGCATTACACTGAAACCACTTCCAAACATCGTCAAGATTTTTGGCTAAATTAAATCTAAACAAATATGAAGAGAAAGGATCGTAGATAATTGATTTGTGTCAATTATTAATCGGTATTGGGCATATGATCCCATACACGCTTGGTGGATAAAGAATGCATCCAAAATTCAGTAAATTTTATGCAAATGCGTTGTTTAAAAATCTTTCTAATAAAATAGGCTTGAATTTCTAATATTTGATTATATTAGATGGCCGTCTTAGCAAAATGGTCTAAAATTTCACTCCCTAGCTTTGACCTAGGTGAGAATGACACGACTTTTAATTCAGAAATTTTATTTTCGACATCTAAAGCTTACAAATTTTTATTTGATTTTAGTACTTTCTAATGTTGGGATGGAAGACAAACTGTCAGCGAAGAATTTTATTTTGACCCCGTTCTTCAAGGTTCACCCTACTCCTAAATTACATGCTAATCGTACGCTCTGAAAAGCAGAATTAAATGAGATGAAATTAAAGCAAAGAATTGGTAATAGTATATTACTTTTTAAATACGCATTAAAATTTGTCACCAAATCTGGAACCATGGGTGTATAATTTAAACAGAATCTAAATGAGTAAATTTCTCGTCCGCAGGGTTGGTTATCAATTCTAAGTTTAAAATTACGAAATCATGATTAAAGTTATTTGATTTCCAATTCCGTAAGCTAAATTTTTCGTATACTGTTTTAGCAATAAAGTGTGAAAGAGAAATACCGACCATTATTAGGGCATCCTTGAAGAGCGAAGAAGCTTTAAAAGAAACTTCTTCGGATGATTTGGAGTTCAGTAATTTGTATTGGTAATGTTTCAATAATTTGTAATAAACTGGCATCATTAAAAAGATACTTTTCAAATTATAAATAATTCAAAAATCATTTTGTTAGATAAAATTTTCGGAAGATATCGCGAAAAAACTCTAAAATCTTGCTTAATTTTTTTTTAAGTAACTGAAATTTTAATTTACTTTTGGACTTGAAAGAGTTGACAGTTATTTTCATCTTGTTTTGAAGAGCATGTGTGCCAAATTTCATAAACATATATATAGATTTGTACAAAAGACAAACACTCATCTTTACATACATAAAAGTAAAATTTTATGCTAAATCATTTACAAACGAGATAGAGGAGAACAAGGAGATTATGAGTTTGGTGTAGAATAGTTACATTTGCTTTTTTATGCAAAAAAAAAATCTAACATAAAATACCATAATGTTTTTTCTAATCCTGCTTTTGTATGTAGGATTTCTACAAGTAATAAAGACAAATGTGTATCTGTCTGTGTGTTGAAGTTCTACAGGACAGACCGCTGATCCTAGAGTTTCCAAATTTGGTACAAAAGAGAGTGGGAATGTTCTCCTCGGATAGGTTTTTGAAAATTTTAATTAAAATTTCATTTAATTAAAACTTAGAAAAGAATTTGGAATTTTTCAGCGATAACTTTTGAAAATACTATAACATAAAAATATTCTTATACCATCTTAAATTTCCAAAAAATATCTTTCAAGTGATACCACAGTCAAGTTGTTGTGCAATTTCTTTCCTTAATTTTGACAAATTTTAAAAAATACTTTCAATCAAAATTTTCAAAAATACTTTGCAATGATGTAATGAAAGTCAAACTAATTTCCTTATTTCATCAAATCTTTATATTTAATATTTCTCTTTTATTAAAGGAGTGTTGTATTAAAATGCATTCCATTTTCATTGTTTCGCCAGTTTTTTCTTTTAATCCAGTCCTTTTCTTTCTTCGTTACTTTAATAAATTTACTTTTTTGATAGATTTTCTATATTATTTTGATATATTTACTTTTTAGCAATGACCTTAAACCCATCTTTCCACTTAGGACAAAATAATCTTCCTTGCAGATTACGTAATTCATTTATTTGTTATAATTAGGATAAATTTTAACTTTATAATTAACTTAATGTGTAATAATTGTAAATTATAATTATGCAGATTTAAAAAAGAATAATCTCCATTGAATATCGTGTTTTCTAGACTTTTTCAATTGAATGTAAAGACTTAAATCATTAATTTCATTACATGCAAAAACATACTGCATCAAAATTTATCTCATTTCCAATACATTTCCTATCTACTGTTTTTTCTCGTTTTCTAACTAATTTCTTTATCAGTCTTTTGTAACAATTAATACTTTCAATTTGCCATAAATTAAATAAGTTTGCGAATTTAAAGTCTGTTGATAAGATCAAATTAAGATAATTAATGAGCTGGACGGATTTGGCTGGTCGTCGAATGCAGCTAGTGTTTGATATTACAAAAGCGATGTAAAAATAGAGAAATAATCATTTCAGCTTACCTCTCAAAAATATTTTCTTCTTTCTTTTTAAAAGACATGCTACGCACGTCCTACTCTCTCCTCACTAAAAGCAGAAATACCTCTTTTCTCACCAATTATTTTCCATGAAAGAAAGACCAATAAGATTGAGGCTCCTTCTCTCTCCTAAAATGTTGTAAACATGACCATATAAACGCCCCCCCCCCAAACGCATAAAGAAAAGGGTGAGCGTCGTCTTTTCATCGATGTCATTTGGTTTGTTCAATGGACAAAATTCCCCCCTCTCACACACACACACTCTAGTAACAGTTTCAGCCAAGAAAACCGTTTCTTTTAAAGACAAGCGAATTCCCTTGTTTGTCAGCTTTATGACAGTAAAATGAAACTACAAAAATGAAAGAAAAAAGCGCGTCCTATAGACAGCTCTCACAAGAGCCGCACCCTTTCTGCATAAAGGAATGCAATCCCTTCAGTCTTTCCGGGGCTTAGAAAACCATTAAAAAAAATCTAAATGAAAGAGATGCCCTGTTCCAATGGTCAGAGTGTTGTTCGAGGGTCTATAGAGTTATGCGGTTCTTCCTTTCATCTCTATTTCTCACTTCCTGCGGGCCCAATCTGTTTTATTTTAAGGAGGCCCACTTGCCATCGGGCAAGCTGGCAACCTCACCAGTCCGCCACTGAGCATAAAGCTTAAAATGCACATCTGTATGTTCGCATTTTCCGAAATTGTGATGTCACAAGACATGGACAAAAAGAGAAAATTTTAATTTCCGGGCAAAAAACTGATACCATTATACTTTTTCCTGTGGGAATAACTCCAACAGCAGGTGCATGGACCTTACACTTTCGATGACATATTATATACAGTAGCTGTGCTAGCGGACCAACTGATATGCTAAAAAGCGTGCAAAGTGAAATTCAAACAAGAGCCAAAATCTTTGTTGTAGATGACGGAGAGCAGTTTGAACACAAAAATAAAGGTATATTGTGATAAATAGTTCTTTTCTCTCTTTTTAACCCGTTTTGAGACGTCACAGTTTCGGAAATTGAAAACAAACAAATCTGCATTTTAAGCGTTCTGTTCTTCTTATTAATGTGCACAAGGTGTCTTTTCGCACTCAATCAAAGACGCTCTACAATTTTGTAGTTGACTTTTCCCCCGTATCTTGTACCATTTTCGAGATATGAACGCTAACTCCGTTTTTTGCCGCCAGGTGGCGCTGTAACCGATCTCATCGTGTAGCGCATGGTCACTTTACACTTCCTAGACACCAAGTTTGTGGCAATAGTTGTCGCCGTTCTCAAGTTAATATGGGATAGAAGGACTTTAGTGAACACCCTCTATAGCCAAATAAATTATTTTTGATATTAGAACGGCTATTTATTTAGTCTGATGCTACACGGTATATAGGTCATACACCAATTTACATCCTTCTAGCTCGTTGCGTTTTTTAGTTATAGTTCACAGACATATATTATTGGAACAGTGGCGGCGAGTGGGGAATCGAGGGAGGGCGTTCGCTCCTCCACTTTTGGCGGAGAAAATTAATTTTTATTTTATTTTTTCTGCCTAAAATTTGGGATTATTTTTTAAAAATGACGGGAGGCTGTCTTTTTCAAAGAGCCCCTGATGTTGAAGGCGTAGGACTACTTTACTCGCGTGACTCTCTTCCGATTTTCAATTTTTTTTTTGTAACTTCTGTTGTTACCCTTTATCTCTAAAATAGATATTAATTATGTTTTTAACATATGCAGTTACCGAGATATAGAGGATCGCGTCACCAATTCATGCGTGTTTTTGCCCAACTTTGCGACTCAGTAGTCACAGAACTACAATTCCGGTATTCAAATTTTTTTTAACTTCTGCTGTCACCCTTTATCTCTAAAATAAGACATTAGTTATGTTTTTAACATATGTAGTTACCGAGATATAGAGGATCTCTCATACAACCTTTTTTGTGGCGTTTTGGCGTGAGAATCAAATTCCTTCCCGAGACCCCAACGGGAGGAACGTAGCCCTACTTTAAAAAAGAAACAGTTTCCGGGAAAGCTAGCTAATTTTGTGACTAAATTTTTAAATTTTGTTGTCTACCCCCTATACTCCCGGATACTTTTAGGTGTCTATAAATTCCTCCCCCCCCCCATAATTTTTCCACCCAATCGCTGCCACTGAATTGAAGGGTTCAGAGTTAAATTGAATCAAGTACATGCTTTGCCCGCTTTGTATTAACACTGCCATGGTAGAGTAGAAATGTTATATTTTCTGTGTAATAATGATTCAAGACCATAGTTCAATTTGTATCCACAAGGCAGCAAGAGCAATTAGAAGTTCACTGTTATTGTTTAAATGCATCTAATCAACTTTGAGACCTGGTTTCTCAGAAACGAATCTCATAAACTTGGTTCATTTCAAATCTTAATACTCCAACTCCGAAAATAGTTTTTTCGAACTCAGTGAGATCTAAAACACAGAGATTCATGACAATCTCCAGGTTGAATTTTTTGACGATTACAATAATTTCTTTTTTTTAAACTTCGTGCACGAGAAAGTAATTAAAGTACGATTATTTGAAGATAATTCTAATGATTCGCAACTTGATGTAACTCTTCAACAATAGAAGTATTTATCAATCAAATGTATGAGGAAATTTATAAAATGAGAATATTTGACGGTACTTCCCGTTCTACAAGACAAGGGTCCTGTTTTCATCGTCATGGCTTATCGGTTACTTTCGTTTGACGTTCGCTGACTTGTTTTGAAATAATGATGTACTTTTATTATCTGAAAAAGAAACTGAAATAAATTCTTATCAGCTTAAGATTTGAATCTAAGTGCATCATTTTGCCTTATCAGTTTGGAAAATTCGTAAATGGAAAATGCTGTCGAATTTTAACTTCAATCGTCTGCTTTTGCAATCTTCGTATTTTTCAATCAACTGCAAATTAGAATATTTATCTGAAAATGGCGGTATCTACGTAGAAAAGGCAGAACACATGTCGTCGGATGCTTTAAATCTGCTTTGCATGCAGTAGAACAGAGGTGTGCAAAAAATATTACATCATCATCATTTTCTATAAAAAAAAATTCGCAAAAATGTTTCAGATACACGTTGCTTGTGCCATG
>BGPR01037227.1:0-14461 GCA_013235015.1 Araneus ventricosus
TACTATTTTTATTTTTGAAAATACTAATCTTGAGCATTTATATACAGGTTTGTTGGTAAATTCATTCCCCGTAAGGAGCGCGAAAAGATGTTGGGAGAAAAAGCCAGACGATTCATGAATGTGTACATCAAAAACTTTGCCGATGACTTGGATGATGAGAAATTGCGTGAGATGTTTGAAAAGTATGGAAAGATCACTAGTGCCAAAGTAATGGCTGACGATATGGGTAAATCGAAAGGATTTGGTTTTGTGAGCTTTGAAGATCCAGAAAATGCAGAGAAGGTTTGTATATTTCATAAATGTTAAAAAATGTTTGTAAATTTTTTTCATAATCTTTAGATTATTTTTTCTAACACTTAAATTATGATTAAATTTTATACTTTGAAATTTTTTCTTATTATAGTGAAGCTTAACTGACATTTTCCAGCTTTATTTTTAATTCTATTTGCTAAATTTTGCATTGTAGTATTCTACTTTTTTTTAGTAAAGCAAAAAAAATGAATAATTTATAAAACAATAAATAATTGTATTTATTAGGCCGTTGATGATCTGAATGGCAAGGAGCTCAATGGGAAAACCTTGTACGTTGGTAGAGCCCAGAAGAAATCGGAGAGAGCAGCAGAGCTTAAGCGCAGATTTGAGATGTTGAAGATGGAACGCATGAGCAGATATCAAGGAGTCAACTTGTATGTCAAGAACCTGGATGACGCAATCGATGATGATAGGTTGAGAAAAGAATTTTCACCATTCGGAACAATTACTAGTGCTAAGGTATCTTATAAGTTTGCTTGCTTCTTTTTGCTCGACTTAAAATAGTTTATTTTTGTAAAGTATCTATTTCCAACATGTTCACTGCCATGATTTTGTGCCTGAGATTCGAACCATCTAACTAGATGACTCCTTTCTCCACTATCTTGACTACTACTGAAGAGAAAGTCATTAGGTTGAATTGTATTTGATTCATGTGGCGATCAACAGGCATTCTTTGCTTTAATGTATATTTTAAACCTAATTTCTGTTGGGCAAGATTGATGTGAGGTTTATCTTGGATTCCATTTCAGATTTTGGTGAAGACTACTGTAATTCATTAATTTTCAATATTGATTATTTGGTTAAAGTTGAGAAATTATAATTTTTCTGTATTTAAATTTGCATGAATGGCTGTAACATTCAAATTTATAATCTACATTAGCATGCCTTTATTTCTATACAGCCTTAATTTTTTTTCTATTATGCACTTTAATAGCTAGCCAATTCATTGAGTATTTCCTTTTTTTGTCTATTCATTCTACTGTCCATGAATATTAAAAGAATTGTCCGAGAGAGACAAAGTCTGCAAGACTCATAATTTATTAAAGGCTATTTTAAGATATCAACCTTTTCAGTTTGGAATATTGGATTTATTCAGCTGTCATATATGCAGCAAAAAATGACGAAATTGGGTAATAAACCATTAGGTACAGTTCTGTTTAATTGCTTGGAATATTATTTTTGTGAGGTTAGTAGTGGTTTTACTCCCTTTTTAGGGTTTTACAGACTTCTTGCTAGTGGTTTTCAATAGATACATTTCCCATCTTAAATTTTTGTTATTATACTTAGGGTATTTCAATTATGAAATTTGGCTTGTGCTGTAGATATAAACGTGATCCAATCTAGCACACCATCCAGTATGAGGGATGTAATAGTTGCCTTTCTGAGGAATTAAAGGATTAAAGAAAACTTGCTTTCAAATGCAATGTCTCGGTTATTATTATATAAAATGTCTAATGTATGCATATTTGTCATTAATCGATATTTCTGACAAATGTTGCAAAATTTTAAAAAGTAGATATATTTAGGAAATTGAAATCATTTGCAAGTTAAATATTCTGTTCAGAAGGAATATTTTGAATTCATCTTGGTGACTAATTGTATAACAACATTTTCCTTTTAAATGAATGTGTATCCAATAATTTTTTTTTACCATAGGTCATGACTGATGGCAATGGCCGCTCCAGAGGGTTTGGCTTTGTCTGCTTCAGCTCTCCAGAAGAAGCAACTAAAGCAGTAACGGAAATGAATGGACGCATCGTAGTTTCCAAACCTCTTTATGTTGCCCTGGCACAGCGCAAGGAAGATCGTAAGGCTCACTTAGCGTCTCAGTACATGCAACGTATGGCCGGTATGAGGATGCAGGTCAGTATTTCTGTTCTGTAGACTACTTGCCATTCATTACGATTTAATATTCATACGTGTCATAATTGTATATCAGTTTGGTATATTATTATTACTCACTTCTTTTACAAGAAGCTGGACATGTCGTAAACCTTTTTGCCATTCAGCAGTTCAAATTTTAAATTCTTTGATTTTTTTTTTGTTTTGTTTTAAGAGGTGCCTGCGGGAGAAGAGCCTTTCTAAAATACTGAATTATAAAATTAGGGTACTTTCCCATCAATGGGACCCCATTTATTATGAAGTGTAACTGTTATTGCTATTCTGTTATGGCCAGTATTCATTGCTTTGGTTTTGTGAAGAGTTATCACCAGGATTTGGCAGGTTTTTGTTGGAGGTCCTTCTAACAGGGCTGTCGCAGAACAGCTGTTTTCTTTTTATTAACTACTCTCTTGATATAGCTGTCCCGTTTTAGACTGCCTTTGCCTTTTTGAGAGGAAAGTTGCTGTAATTGTGCTGCCTAATTGCAAGTTCTTTAAAGGTGGTGCAATGCAGTCACAGTTTCTATCCTAGAAGAGTCCTGCATTTGTTAACTTTGTCACTTCTTCACAAATTTTAAGTTCAAATTATTTCAATTGAGCTATTAATTTTATAGTAGTGGCTGACTAATAAGTTTCTGTTATTTTTGTTCTATTATTCCAATGTCAAGTACCAAATAAATTTATTCCTGCTAGAAAAAGATTAACCCTTCAAGCAATCAAATTGTCGTTTTCTGTTTTTCATGTTCGATCTTCATTATTCATTCTTATTAACTTGTATATTTTAAAATTCTATGAGTGAAAAATCTCTTGAGATTTCTGAAGTTTCAATTGTGTATAAAAAATACGGACCATCTTTATACGCTCGCTCTCTGGAACATGAAGTTGTTCAGTCCATAGCATTGGCTGTTTGAAGGATAAACTATTTTATGAATTGATCAGGAATAAAATTTCCATTTTTGTGTTGGCTTAAAAACTGATTTATTGTTGGCGGCTTTCGAGGCTGATATATCGATTATGAATGTTAGTAGCATGTATCTTAATCTATCCTTAATAGAATATGCTTCCCTTAATTCTGAATGTTTTTTAACAGTTGGGACAGATGTTCAACCCAGGAAATGCTGGCTATTTTGTACCTACCATGCCACAAACCCAACGAGGATACTTCCCACAAATGACACAGATGCGAGCTACACCACGTTGGCCACAGAATCCACAGATGAGACCAGGTGGACAACCTGCTGCCGGTAAGTATCGTTTCCATTTAATGGAACTAACATTACATTTTTATAACTGTGTATTTTCTCATTAAAAGTATTATATATCCTTAGCAGTAAAGCTGTTTTTGAAGGATTTGTAATCTAGGAAAGAGTTATATTAGGAAATGATGTTGCTAAATGTTATTATAATTTTGTCTTGGTTAAATGACTAAAAATTTCCTTATGAATTTTTATCCATGTAAAAGTTAATACAATTCAAACATTACAAACAATGAATGAATAGTTTACTCATCTTATGGGATTCATGCTTTTTTCCTTGAATGGGATTGATTTTTTTAAATGAGTATTCTAGTGATGAGAAAGTGATACTGAAAATATTTTTGGATCAAAAATTTACTTATTTCTCATTACCGCAACAGTAGAATAATGAATTCGATCTAATCAGCGTTTTGAAGTATGAGTTGTTTTTTGCTAGTTAATTCTGTATCTCTAAATTGTTTCTATAATGAAAATATTTCTTTTAGCATTCCAAGCTATGCAGACCGCACCATTCGCTAGAGCTGCAACTCGTCCAGCTGTTGCAGCTGCACAAAACCCAGGAATGAGAGCAGGAATGACCGCACGTCCAATTACAGGACAGCAACCAACTGCTGCTGCAGCTGCATCTGGAACCAGAGTTCCTGCAATGGGCCCCACAAGTGTCGGAGCAGCTCGCCCTGCTGGTATTGCTGCAGCTAATGTCCCACAAGGTCGACCAGCTGCATACAAATACACATCAAATATGCGAAATCCACCTCAACCGCAAGCGGTACAGCAGTCTGTTACTCAGCAAGCTGTGGCCCAACCGGCAGTACACATTCAAGGACAGGAACCTCTGACTGCTTCCATGTTGGCTGATGCCAATGCTCAAGAACAGAAGCAAATGCTGGGTGAACGCCTCTTCCCTGTGATCCATCGCTGGTATCCCGATATGGCTGGCAAGATTACTGGAATGTTGCTCGAAATTGACAACTCGGAGCTGTTGCACATGTTGGAACATCACGAATCTCTGAAGGCCAAGGTATTTAACTTATGTGTATTCAGCTAGAATATATTATGGCTTTTCTTTGTATGTTGTTAGGAAAAGCAAAGACTATCTGATTTTGATGAGGAGTGCTTTTTTTTTTGTAAAAAGATTTATGATGGTTCTTTGAGGCGTAAAATGTAGATTTTATTTTGATGTGCAACAGTTAGTATAATTTAAGTTGTGAAGTCATTTAGAGTTCAGAATATTTGTTACTGCTTGTTGTTCTACAGCTGAAAGAATTGAAGCCGTATACAAAATCCAATAGAAAATTAATTTAATTAGTGGTTTGGGTACAGACTTGAATCCCATTGATACTTTTGTCCTATTTTCAGGGTCATTTTAATATTCTAGTCGAGAGTATCGTTAAACCCGTGTTATGTATTGTTTTGTCAATGGTGCCAAGTCGCCAAAGCTATTGCAAGTAGCTTTTCCGATGTGGTGTCAAAGTACAGCGGTCAAGTTATTGATTAGATGACGGCGTTTTAAGAGTGTACCAATTTCTAGATTTCAATAGCTTTGCCTATTCAAATGTTTCTGAATTTTTAAATAATATACAAGAACATTCAGAATCCAAAATGAAACTATTGTTATGCTGTTAAAGCAGAAGTTTTGTAGGTATATTCATTAGTTGCATAGACTTGCATGTGTTGCATCATTCATGTGATAGCTAAATTCCTGGATACCTGCGAAAATGAGATTATCACTAAACAGCAATTTTTTTTTTAAATATTAAATCTGTAAAATAGTTAATGAGCAATAATGTTTCAAAGTTATTGAGGGAAATCTTAAAATTTTGAACCCCTTTCTTGTTGTACCTCCTACCCAAGAAGCCAAATACCAAATTTGGTAGTTGGAGGTGTTATAGTCTGCCCTGTAGGGTGTTTTGAGCGATTTTTGCTTCTCACAATTTAGATAGTTTGCCAGCCTATTGACAATTATACTAAAATGTTGCAAGTGCAAATATGCAGCGAAATTTAATCTGGTTGTTAGTGATAATAACTAGATACTTTTGTTATTCGTATCAATCTGCAGTTATACAAATTGATTTAATGTTGTAGGATTGCGATACTTATTTTTGAATTCTTTTGATTGTAACTTTTCTCTTTTAGGTTGAAGAAGCTGTTGCTGTGCTTCAAGCTCACCATGCAAAGGAGAATTTGGCTGGAAATATGAAAAAAGAAGGCTAAATGCAACTTCTTAAAAAAACTGGAAAAAAACAACAAAAAAAAATAGTAAAATGCTTAAAAATATGAACTTTATAAAAAAATCCACGTGAGTACCATTATGGAAAAAATGACAAAAAAATGGAAAAATGAAAAATAAAAAATGGACCGGAATAAACTTTTACTTGTTCAACAGTTTGCAAACTTTCCAACTTAACTTTTGTTTAATGTCCAAGCATTTTCCTTTCCTCTATAGGTTAGGGAAAATATTAAATTTTTTTTAACTTAGGCTTTCCAAGATTTTGTTAACTTATTGTCTATGTGAACTTTTTGTATTAATGTATTTTCATCAATATTTTACTGATGAAGACAAAACTGAAGTAGTTGGCCTTTCTTAACTGTATTTTGACTTCAGTATCCCTGCAGCCAGCTTATCACCACAGAATGGCCAAGTACTTGGCTTGTTTTAGTATGCTTTTTCAATATGTAAATTGTTTAATCTGCAATACCTGAATTTACTCTAAATTTCCATTAAGAACTTGGTACATGAAAATGTTTGTTTTAGCTGCTTAGACTCGAAGCTTTGTGATTTTTTTTTAAGGTCCAAGGCAGGTATTGCAGCTTTTTTTGGCAGCAAATGTGTGAAATGTCGGAACAATGCTAAATGTTGACTTTTTGTTACAAGACACTTTGTTCTACATTTGTTTCATTTTTGTGATGTGGATTTTTTTTTTTCTTAATAGGTATGGGATAATGTTGTATCCAGATTTTTTTTTGCATTAAAAGTTCTCACTTATTCATATTTTTTTCTGGTTTAGGATTTATTTGTATCAAAATTTTGGTTCATTTTCGAATAAAGTTTTTCATTTATATTATTTTTGTGTATTTTTCTTTTTGTGTTCAGTTTTGTTACAGGTTATTTTTTTAGATATCATGGAAAACTGCTCATTGTTGGACTTGATAATGACATCCAAAGTACGTAAAACAGGGAAGTAAATTTTGCTAGTTTTAATTTTGAATAAATATTAAGTAACCAAGTTAAGTTCAACTTTGCCGAATCGGTTTCTTCTTTAGGCTGTTAAACTCTCAATGTGCCCAAAACTCGCTTTGTTCAGCTTCCACTTGAGAGAAATTAATTTTAACCCTCTTAAGTGTTTCACGTATTTTTCAATTTCTCATATTGCGCTCAAAAGCAGGTAATCGTGTTCATGTGTATAATTTCTTAAGCTACCACGAATGAAATACTCTATAGAAGATATCAGAAACTTGATTAAATACAATTAAGATCAAATTATTCACTTTAAATGCACATTTTTGAGGTTTTAAAGGTAGTACCTCAAAATAGCTAACTGCTCGGAGGGTTAATTTGTGGATGGATACATTTGTGTCTGCTGGTTCCAGTGATTGGGGGGAGGGTAAGAGGGGGCAGTCTTTCCTCTACTTTTTTAGAGAAAAATTAAATTTTATTTTAGCTAGCTAAAACTAACAATTATAAAAAATCAGCAGTGTTTGGGAAAAATTGCTATTTTTTTTAACTAAATTTTATTGTTTACTCCTGGTTCTTGTAGATGTCATAGATTTTTTGCCCTTCACTTTTTCCACCCAATCGCCACCACTCCTGAATGCAATTCTAATGTATTGAAAGGTGATGTTTGAACAGATGTTATTGTTAATACTGGGCGATGTATCGATTTAACACCTATATTGCTAAATCGATTTAAGCTTGCACAGATTCCTGATATATACGCCGATTCCCTCCTGTGGACGTGAGCATATGCTCTCCTTTCGTTGATCGTGGACGAAACATTAGCGCATGCGTCATATCGATAGACCCTCGACCACGACTGAAAAAGTGGACATCGATTTAGCTTGATTGCACATGTGCTCGCCATTTGCACACAGTGTCGGACTGGGTCTGAAAATAGTGGTTGCCAGGAGTCGGTGAGGGCCCACACATCTACAATCATAATATGAATTCATATATTCTTAATTTTCTATATTTAATTATCTTAATTTAAATCTAATATTTAAATTAATAAAATGCCTAGGTTTATTATCGACCATCTAATGCAATTTTACATTAAACGATTTCGATCTTTAAATAATCCGCTAGGAAAAACGGGCAGAAATTAAGTTCCCCATCTTAATTTTTCATTACCTGAAGATGATGTGCAAAGGAGAAAGTAACTTAAAGGAGAACTGAGGGTCGTTCGAGCACCGAATTCAACCTGCACGCATGTGCAGTCAGAGCACTGGCTTTCCCTTCCATTCCTTATGTTTTTACGCTGAAGGGGAACTGTCGAGTTTAGCAGCACCAGTTGAGGTAGAAAGTAATTTTGCCACAGCGGAAAATTCTTTCACGAGCTTAAACTTTGAAAATAAGTAGGAAAATTAAGGACAATCAAAAATTAAATTGGAAAAGTCTTTTTTATAGTAGTTAAATTTGAATGAACATTCTTGCAATACAAAGGATTTTTTCCGATAATTTTTACTTGTAAATGATGATGAAATACATAGAAATTTTCTGCGGTACAAGTATTTTCAAAATTTCACTAACAAATTTAGAGTTCAAATTTTTTTATTAAAATTAATTTGTTAAAATACTTATTAGAAGAGAAAAAAAGTTTATTCATTAAATATAAAAGTACTCAAAGTTAATGAAAAAAGAAACAAAAATGTAAATGGTACAAATATGCATCATGAGCAGTGAAGGATTAAATGTTACAGCACCTCCAAGATTACATAAAAGCTGCCACTGCATAGCATGATAATGTTGTAGGCGTGGTTTGTCTAGCTTGATTGCAACAGCAGTTGCATTTTGTGCGTAAGGCATCGCACAATTTACAGAAATGGTATCTGTCTGTCCCATACCCACACAATTGTTCAGTAACTGTAATAGTTACAGGCACTGAGGTATGGGACGGCACTCTGTCTGTCCAACAACAACTCTTTATAGTACTAGTTTCTTTCTAAGATTGCATAACACGAGCCGCCACTGCATAACATGATAATGTTGTAGTCTTGGTATGTCTGGCTTGATTGCAACAGCAGTTGCATTTTGTGCGTAAGGCATCGCACAATTTACAGAAAGAGTATCTGTCTGTCTCATACCCACCCAATTGTTCAGTAACTGTAATAGTTACAGGCACTGAGGTATGGGACGGCGCTCTATTTTTCTGCTCAGGAACTCTTTGTAATACTAGTTTCTTTCCTTTTTTTAAATGAATTATTTTTGTATCAAGCATCGCATCATTTACAGATAGTAATCTATCCTAAAGATATTATCACTTTAAAATCTGTATATTATGAATGATTTCGAGGAAAGTTAAAAGTGTCTTACCATGAATAAATGCCAAACAAAAAAAATGGAACAGTTTTTAGCTCATATAAACAAAAAAGAGTTCTTAAATATTTCCATTAGCTTCTTCTAACAACGAAGAAATGAAGTAAATACTTTTTTTCTTTAAAATTTTAATGAAAGGCTTGAAACTAATGTAGGGAATTAAGATGCAGAATTAATTTTGCTTTCTAATATTGAATCACTTATAAAAAAAATTAGGATATCTCAAATTCTCTTTAAGTGGCTCCACTTGGGTTTGGGGTCCATAGTTTTAGCTGTGGTCTATTCGTCCCAATGCGGCTATGTAAGTCGGCGGTTTTAAGATAGATGGCAGCACTGTAAATCTTCTCTTTCACATTTTTTAGAATTGTTTTGAGTGTTAGAATAGAATGTTTCTTACATCGTTATAACCGAGGTATACTGAGAGAAAGTATCATAATCATAAAAAAAAAATTCGATCTCGAAATTTTGATGAATCTCAATATTTCAGTCATCTTTTAGTTAAAAAAAAAAAATCGCTTCTGTTTTCTTGTATACGAAGTACACAAAGAGAAAGTATAGTAATCGTCGAAAAATTCGAACTCGAGACTTTGAGAAATCTCCATGTTTTAGACATTCCTGAGTCCGAAAAACACATTTAAGACTAATGTCTGTCTGTGAACACAATAACTTAAAAAAGGTGCGAGCTAGACGGATGAAATTTGGTATGTTGACTTTACATCAAAACTGTAGTTCTGTATCAAATTTTAAGCGAAATCCGTCAAAGAGAAAGTCTGTCCCTATGAGTGCATGTGAACACGGTAAATCAAAAACGTAATACGCTGATGGTTAAATTTTAGTACATGATATTTATACCGAAATTTTAGATCTATGTCTAAGTTTGGACTAAATTCATCAGAAGATAGACTGCCTGTTTGTTCGTCTATATGTGAATTGATGATGAATATAAAACGCAACGAACCAAATGAATGAAATTCGGTATATACATTAGATCTGTTGTTAGCCGCTAAAACAGTAAATATGTTGTTCGTTGCTAAAACAGTATACCTGTTGTTCCTTGCTATGAAAAGTAGATATCTTGTTCGTTGCTAAAACAGTAGATCTGTTGTTCGTTGATAAAACAGTAGATCTGTTGTTCGTTGCCTAACTGGTAGATCTGTTATTTCATTGCCTAACACAATGCAGATCTGACTATTTTAAACATGTCTGTTGTGTGCTAAGTAGATCTGTTGTTCGCTGCTGACAAAAGTAGATCCATTTGTTCGTGCTGACAAGAAAGTAGATCTGTGATATGCTAAAACAGTAAATCTGTTGTTCAAATTTGCTAAAACAGTAGATCTGTTTTTATAAACTAGTAGATCTGTTGTTCGCTGCTGACAAAGTAAAGATCTGTTGTTCGCTGCTGATAAAAGTAGATCTGTTGTTCGCTGCTAAAACAGTAAATCCTGTTTGTTCGTTGACTTTACAGTAGATCTGTTGTTTCTTGCTTCAAAACAGTAGATCTGTTGTTCGTTGCAAAACAGTGAATCTGCTTGTCGTTGCTAACACAGTGATCTGTTTGTTCGCTACTAAAACAGTAAATCTGTTTTCGTTGATAAAACAGTAGATTTGTTGTTCGTTCTCAACAAAACAAAGTAGATCTGTTGTTAGCTGCTAACAAGATAGATCATTTTTCCTGCTAAAACGAAGTGTAGATCTGTTGTTCGTTGCTAAAACAGTACATGTGTTGTTCGTTGCTCAGATGGATTAGGTCTCGATACTAAAATAGCGAATCTGTTTCATACTCTGTACCCAATTGGTCTACGAGAAGATGCCAAAATACAAACTCTATTTTAATTATATGACGAAGCTAAGAACAAAATGCATCTTAACCTGGCAATAGGATTAACGCTGATTTCAAAAGTCGTTATCGCGTCAAGAGATATTGATCTGTTAATATCTAACTTGAGCATCATATAAAAAAAATCACATTATGTATTCGTTATTTATGCAAAACTGCTAATTTTACGTAAGTATTCCACCGTTAAATCACTATTTAGATATAATCGCGTGAAACGGGATTTGAGAGTTAACCAAGTATGCGATCTAAAACATTTCGCGTAAAATGAATTCGTAAAATAGTAATGTTCAAAAAATTACGGAAAAAATATATAAAGTAATATTTATATAATTTATAAAATTATATAAATTATAATTTATATAAATCGCAATATAATAATACGATTTAATTATAATTTTTTAGTAATTAAATCGCGCTATAAAAAATATTGCGATTTAATATCCTATTATAATTACTAATATAATAGCCCAGATCTGTCTTTCGCTAACGCTCTGACATCACCACCAACAAAACTCGGGCTATAGTACTGCGAGACGTTAAACGGCATTATTTCATTATTAGAGCACCTAAATTTCAGTAATTTTAAATTTAAAAGAGTAATTGTCTTTCTAATTTCAAATTTAATAGCTCTAAAATAGTGAAATAAAATTTTCTATCGATTGATATAAAATTTATCTCGCCACGATCAATAGTTCCCGAGAAATTTTAAATTATATTAATCATACATTTCAAATTAATTTCCGTTTTTCAATAGAAAGTAGTAAATTACGTGAGTTGTATATCATGCGCGTGATATGGTTTGGACGCCACGATGCATCTAATTATTTAGTGCAATCGTGATGATATAATTTGATAATATTTTTTGGCAACATTAAAATTTACACAAAGACATCTGAAGTACAAGGGAAATTGTTAAACAACGAAAAATACTTCACATTGAATGTTGTTTACCAAAAGGTTTTTTGAATAAAGAAATATGTAATTAAAAAAAATATTTCCTGTCATAAAACATATGTTTATTTTATTTGTTTTCAATCAATGTTAAACATTTCTCTCGCATATATATACATTTAAACACGTCAAATTTGACGGGAAATCTCGAATGAAGAGGCAATTTGCACCCGTCATACCATGACGGGTTCTTTTCTAGTTCCGATATAATAATACTGTAATGAAAAATATCACATTATTAATACGATTTTTTATGACATGAGTAATATGAAAGTACACAAAGTGATAATATATTAATTTTGTTGATTCTTTTCATTTTGTGTAGTCTACTGAAATTCTATTGCACAAGTTTCAAACACTTTTTTTTTACAGCTGTTTTGATTCCAAAATTTCCCATTACTGTTTGATTCTAATCAGATTTTATGATTTGCTCACAAAAATACTTTAGAAAACAAACGTTAATAAAATTGTTGTCGTATTAATCTGTTGACTTAAATATGTTACGGTTAACGTGGTTAATCGTTTATTATGCATAATAATCGCGGTAATTATGTATAATAACCGGAGGTTTTGCATAGGCCGGTTAAAGTGGATAATTTATGAGAATTTACCACGTTAACCGGTTATTATGTATAATTACCAATGAAGATTGATCAATGTGATTAATTACATTGACATGTGATCTCATTGACCAAAATTCGTTGATAAATGTGATTAATTAAGCAAAATTTATTTTTTAATACAGTTAAAGGTTAATAGCTTAAAGTTAATTCCTTTGGAAACCAAAGTTTTTGTCGATTGTCTTTGCACTATCTCCTGCTTCAAATGTAGGATTTCAACCGCACTCGCGATGCCTGTGCCATCTAAAGAAGGCACCGGAGAGATTTTTTAAACTTAAAAACTCATCCTATAGTTTCGTTAGCAGCGGAAGCCGGAACGTAGCTTCGCTAGCTCATTGAATGTAAGGAATTTGTGTTTTTTAAATACTCAAGTGAAGCAGGAGAAATTGTGCTCGCGATGCCTGCGGCATCGGAAATGGGTACAGGACAGATTTTTTAACTTTTAAAAAAATTCTACGACTTCGCTAGTAGCGGGAGCAGGTACCTAGTAGCTTCGCTAGCTTATTGAATGTAAGGAATCTTCGTTTTATAAGGAAGTCTCAAGGAAGCAGGGGAAATTGTGCTCGCGATGCCTACGGCATCTGAAATAGGCACCGGGCAAATTTTGTTAACTTAAAGAAAAGATCCTATGGCTTCGCTAGAAGGGGAACCGGAACCTAGTAACTTCGATAGCACATTGAATGTTAGAATATTGAAGAAATTAGAGGAGAACAGAGGTGTATCAAAGAATGTAAAAAGATATAAAGCATTTGCCCCTTATTAGATTCATAAATCCATAAAAATTGTTCAGTTACGTAATCGAGGAAATATAAAATCAACAAATATATAAAAATTCTATTTAAAAACATTTAATTAAAATTTAATTTTTAAATTTTAAGTCCAACTTTATGGGATGTTAGAGGAGCCGAAAGCTACTCCGTTGAAAATAATCACATTGACCGAACTTCATAGGTATAATTATGCATAATAACAGGTTAATGTGGTAAAGTCTCGTAAATTATCCACTTTAACCGGCTTACTTGGTTACTATGCATAATCGCCGGTTATTATGCATAATAACCGATTATCCACATTGACCGTAACATATATGTCAAATTTACAGATAAAACTATTTACAGATAAAAATTTGAGCCTATCTGATCATATAATTTACATCATGAATTTCACTGATATATTATCGGATTTGTCAAATTATTAAATTTTTAACTATAGAAAATTTAATTATATTTCATTTAAATAAGCATTATAATTCGTAAAATTTATTTTTAGCTTCAGTTAAAAAAAAATCCCTGATTAATTTAGATGTTCATTACCAAAGTTTACAAATGTCAATTCCTATACCCTTTTTTCCTAACTGATAACTACTTGATATCTAATTTTTTTCAGATATCTGGTATCTGTGCCAGATGTCATTTTCCCAGATTTTCCTGCTGTTCTTAGCAGAGATTTCATTTTGGGAAGAATTTGCAGTTTTGTTGTCCAAAACTGCATTTTGGCGTTTAGAGCGGTTCCTGAGTCATCGAATTCTAGGTAAGATTTTTGTTTTTATACTTTTATTTCCAGACGAATTAGAAATCGTCACATTTGGTGCAATGTGGTCAAAGTGTTGATTCAAATTTTATGCAATTTGCCTGAAAATAATACATTGCTCTAGTATAATATTTATTCGAATCTACCAAATCTTAAGTTTTTGCATTTATTGCAAAGAAGATGTCACATAATTATGAACTGTTCTTCTATAATATTCAATCGAACCTACCAGATTTTATTTTTTTGCACTTAGTGCAATAAAGATTTTGCATAAATACAAAGAAGATAAATAATAAAGTACTGTTCTTTCGAAATTTCCAGATCTTAGGTTTTTGCACTTAATATAATAAAGATATCGCATAAATATGAAGAAAATATCGCATAATAAAGTATTGTTCTTCTATAATATTTATTCGAACCTACCAGATCTTAGTTTTTTGCACTTAATATAATAAAGATATAGCATAAATACGAAGAAGATATCTCATAATAAAGTATTGTTCTTCTATAATATTCATTCGAACCTACCAGATTTTAATTTT
>BGPR01037230.1:0-15208 GCA_013235015.1 Araneus ventricosus
GAGATAGCTTGTATGGATTAAACGCAGTTCTCCATTTAATCTATTTTATATGTAACCCGTGGTCTCCCCTCCTGATATTGCCCATGATACGTTAGAAGGAGTAGGTTCTTGCTAGTTAGTTTAATTTTAACTTTTTTTAATTAAAACAGAGTTATCTCTCTTGATTACATTAACAAATAGAAACATGGGCCATATGGCCTTTAGATAGTATTGATAGACCAGCTTAATACCCAAAAAAGTGTAAAAATAAGTCAAAACAGTTGCCCTTGCATGTGGACATTGCTCGATTACTTCCTGCTAATGTGTGCAACTTATGTTCGCGAAGATAACCTTTCATTGGAAATTATTATGATCTACATTGAAATAGTTTTGCTCCTATTCTGAACTGTAGATTATATTTAGTATTATTTAAGAATTGTGTAATAAAATGAACATTCCATCTTTTTAAAGAACTATATCCTGAGAAACTGTTACACGGCAAAACAGCATTTTTAATTCACTCAGTTCTTTGCATCTTTATTAAATTTTGGTCCACTCTTGAAAACCAAGGGATATTAAGGTTTGGTCAAGCATTTACTATTTTAAAAAACTTGTTGCTAGAAAATAAAATATAACACTTATCTAGTAAATCACATCAACTTCGCCAGGCATACCAGGCTACCTATTCAAATGGGTATCTTCAGTGTAAGTTTAGATTTAATTGGTACTATAAAAGAAATTCGAGCTTTGTATCCATTCAACCAAAACTGCTCAGGTTGTTGTTAAAGAAAAAAATCTAGTTGGCCTACTTTATTCCAGCTTCTTATTTGTTGTCAGGGGTATTGTGGAACTTGCGCACAGCCTCATTAGCACTAAATCATTAAGTAGTGTCCTTTGCGCACAAGCGTTGGAAAGGTTGCAGTATTGTAAACTTTATCGCTGTCTATACTATTTGACGTGGCTTTAGCGCATTGAATAACTTTTGGCATATAACAATCAATCAATGTCAGTACCCACTGCTTCAACAATGTTTCCGTGGAAAAATGCCAAGGACCTTAATAACTGTTATTCTCAAACAAGTGACTAAACCGATATAATTTAAATTAAAATATAAATAATCGATATAAGTTAATCGTAATTAAATAAATTGAAAATACATGGATAAGATGAAAATTGATTTTATTGGACTAATTTCACGGGGATTGGACTAATTTAAAGGGGATTATTTTCACGAACTTAAGGAATATCCCAGAAAGCAATTATAATAACTGATTGTTCTCATAAAATGGATATGGAACAAATCGAATCAAAAAGACGCAATAAAATATATCAGAAAATCCATATCAGAAAAATCTCATGAAATCTAAAAGAAACTTTTGTTAATTCTTGGCCTAGTTATTGTACGTATAAATATAAAGTATTGAACATTGTAATACTCTTCTAGAAGTAAAAATAGTTTTCCGAGTATTATCATTATTATTATTACTTTTAAAAGTGATTTCAATATACAGGCCACCTTTGAAATAAATACTATGCGCCAAAGGTGGCCCACCAGCTACAATTTTGAAATTGTATTTTAAAAATAATCAAATTTTATTTTACAAACAAAAGTATGCTTGATATGTGTTAGAGATAAGTGTAAAATTTTACAAAAGGAAAATTCAGCCACCCACACCTAACCAGGCAATTTTGAAAAATCACCAAAGCTTAACTATGGCCACCTTTGGCTCACATATCTTATACAGAGTGGTCATAAATTATTTGACCCATTTCAAAAATTAATAGAAAAAACTGATAATGTTACTACTACGGTTTTTTTAACTGGGAGCGCATTTTAAAAAGTTTTAGGTAACGTGCCGTTACGGTGGTCGTAAATTATTGGATAACTCCAATATTTGAGAGCCATTATCTACGAAACTATTAAAGCTAGAAGAAAAATAAAATCATACATTTGTAGGAAATTTTACATTTTTTAATTTGATGAATAAATTGTAATTCGAAAACTGAATAGTTTTCGAGATATTCAAGACAAACTAAAAAAGGAAACCAGAAAGCACGCATTGACTTCTGCTGATCTGTAACGATTGCGTATTTAAATCTGTCGCTGTAGCAAATTTAGAACGCTTCTTATCTGAAATCTATCTTATTTACGCCGCTTATCTGAAAAAAACTTTTTATTTGCTCTCTCATTAAAAAAACACAGTTGTAACATTATTAATTTTTAAATGGGTTTAATAATTTATCACCACCCTATATTTTGAACAAAACTTGTACTACTTATTTATTTTCAAAATGTATAGTCTCCCTGTATCTTTGAGATTCTGGCTCTCAGTTTTCTGTAGAAAAAGTGTAATTTTCTAATATCTGAAAATAATATTTGGAAAAATCCAATTTTCTCTCCTCTTTCATTTCTTTAAATTTTTTTAAAATCCAATTGATTTTGTAGTATCAATCTGATTTAATTTAATATTAAGACTATTTTAAGCCTCCCAAAATGATATACCTAAATAAATGCGATTAACATTTTTGATATGTTTATAAATATTTATTATTTGCCTCTTAAAATATCTACAGGTTTTTAGCACCTTTATTTTAAAGGCTGTTTTCACTTCTCTTTTGCTGCATTTTAATTAGTAAAAGAATCGAATGAATTTTTCATTGATATTTAATGTAAATTACAACTTTAATGGTATAATATCAAAACATTTCACCCAAACATTCATTTGTTGAAATGAAAATCATTCGACTTGTATTTGTACTGATAAATAGGTTCTATTTTCGTCATCAAAGCAATAATTTTAATACGATTACTAATACTTAAAAATTTATGTAAAAGCAAAGGAGAAGGGGAAAAAGTTGATACACAGAACACACTCAAATCAAGGAATAAAACTTTTAAAAATGTCCCTCGGATTTCTCGTTAGGGGTGAAGGTAATTATTAATTTTCCCTTGGGAAAGTGGTGACTATCCCATAGAAAAGAACCCCTGATTTCATCAATCACTCTCTTATAAGAGCGACAAGTATGCATTATCTATTGCCCCTCTAGATGTTTGCCAAGTTTTCCTGCCAAAGGTAATTAAATGCAGTAAACCTTCAATGTGTGCGGAAAGTCCACTAGTTAATGATGTGCGGAAATGCGCCTGTGCGCATCGGACATAGAACCGTTGTCAGGAAACTGGTAAATGACGAACCAGTTTTTTCAAAAATTAAACTCATAATATCAAGTAGGGATAAAATCTTTTTCCTTCTGGAGGATTATAAAAGTTTCTATTATCAGCATTACGGTTCATACAAGGTTATGAAAAAGATTGGAGATGGAGATTTTTTTTTTTTAGCTGAAGTAAGTGATCTTCCATTTTTATATCCACTTACGAGCTACTTCTCGAATGGAAATTGGTATATTTCTTTAAAATATGTTTTAGTATCTAAAGTGACATCCTGACTTGTTTTACTTTTCTAAGTGTCTGTTTCCTCAGTCGTCAAAAAGATGTAGTTTTTATGTGTATTAATAATTTTAATTTATACTGTATAACATTTTTTCTGTTATGGTAATTGGAGTTAATGAAAATTAAAGAAAGATATCATTTTTTGTCATTGAAGTGTACTTTTTGAATGTCATTAAGTATTTTCCTTAATGAATATAAAGTGTGAGTTTTAAGAATGTTGTGTAATTCTTGTTTAATATTTTAAGGACAGATTAAGAAAGGACTTCAACACACATCTAAAAAGACCTAATACCATGGTTAATAATACCAAAAGTTAAAATATATCAAATTTCAATTTTAGTGTTACTGAACTCCAAAAATGGTGACAACTACTTTACACCAAAAGTAGTGTAAAGGAACATTCCTGGTGTTTGGTTACACCAAGAATTATCCCTGGTGTTTGATTACACCAAAAATTATCTTTGGTGTTTCATTACACCAAAAATAATGGTTGGTGTTTTACTTCACCACTTTTGGTGTAAAGTAGTTGCCACCATTTTTGGTGTTGTGTTACATCAAAATTTTTTACAGTGTACTCATTCAGCTGCCCGAGAACGGGTATGAATAATGGCAGGAAGGGCTAGGAAATAATGCTCAGGAGGAACAGAAGAAAGCCCGGGAAAAGGGTGAGGATGAAATTTGTTTATCAGTGTAGTTTACTATTCAAAAATAACAATTGATGATTGCCATCAATCTTGGATCTTTCACTAAAAGTTGATTCAAAATCACGAAGAGTAAGGACAATGGTCACTTTTCTGCACTGACAATTAAGGTGCTGCACCGTGACCCACAAGAGTTCCCGTGGATCACGGTCAGTGGCGTAACAAAGGTGGGGCAGGTGGGGCTAATGCCCTGGGCGCATTTGGAAGGGGGCGCAAAATTAAGGAATCAATTGGCTGTATTTAATATAAAAGTAGGGTTTTTTCTGAAGCTCTTATTCCTAATATTCGTAAAATTTGAAATGATTTCAAAAAAGTGTGGGAAAATATTAAGGATGCAGTCATTTTTATAACCCAGAAACCTCAAGCTACGACAAAATAACAAGAAATATTATATTTCAGAGATTTGCTGACCGAAACCCTCGTCGCGAAATTAAAAGCTCATTTAGAGCTTCCGGGGATGATTATCCCGCTGGGTTCCTGATACTTTCTTCTGAATTGATGGTTCTTAAGATTTCTCACGGTATGCATGATAAACACTGAATGGACATCAGTTTCTTCGGAAATTTGTGATAAATGGTTAGCAAGTGCCATTCCCATGTTCAATCAGCAAAGAGTAAAGAACGGGAAATATATGTCCATTTTTTTCGCAGAGTAAGAGCACTTCAGCAACATGTTCGCTATCTTTACTGATGAAAATGCTATAGTGGTTATAGAACGTATATACAATTGTTCTTCCAAACGCAAAAAAAAAAAAAAAAAAAAAAAAAAGAGAGAGAGAAAGAAAGACCGCATAAAGTTTTGCAATTGCTGGTAAAAATTAACAGATCGTGCAAACAAATCTTAAATTGGCATTTAAAAAAAAATTTAAAATTAATTTTCTATAAAATAACAAGTATTTTCAAAAAGAATTTACATTTTAAATGCCAAAGAATTAAATAAGCATGTAAGAAGATTTTGAATTAAATTATGAAGTCTCAAATGTTCTGCTAGGTTTACAGCAGATTTTTTTCCAACAAAATGATTTTCAAATAAAGTATTAATGCCTTTTGCATGTACTTTTCTTTTGTATATTGCGAAAATATAGTTTTGAAGATTATTATCCTGATAATAATTTTAAGAAATGATATCGTCATGCCCATGCCTGAAGTTCTTTTGGATATGATGCCGATAATGTATATATATTTTCATTTATTTCAGTGAAAATTATCCTAAATTTAAATTTTAGATTGATTACTTCAATTTTAGTGTTTTAGTTTAATTAAGATGTCTAGTTCAAGCTTTTGTTTCGATAAAATATGGAATGATGTCTCTACCCATGAAACCTTCGGCATTTAGAAGCTTACTCGCACCAGCAAGCAGACATAACTTCTCTGTCAGATTCCTCCTCTCCTCCGTTTGTTTTGCAAAATACATTACATCCGAAAAATTGAAATTATTATGCTATTATCAAGTTAAACACCTTTAATTTTTTATATGATTTAATTATAAAACACGAAATTCCTCTTGGCGGTTTTTGTTAACTTCAGTTTTACACAACATAAAATGAATGAATCTAAATTTATAAAATTACACTTTTATAAATCTATTAGAAACTTTGCTGCAGGCATCTTTTGTATGTTCATTTCACACTCTCACCGGATTTTTAAATGGAAATATTTAGCTACTTTTAAATATACTCCAGCATGAAATGAAGTATTTGTTATACATTATGTCGCAAAAATTTGCCTCAGTGGTAAAAAAAAATTAATATGGTCCAAAATAAAACTGAGAATTCTTTCGATTACCTTCATAAGTCAGAGAAATATTTAAGAATCTATAATTTATTTATGAATTTTTTAAATCTTCTAGTTAAAAGCGTGATTTTTCTTATTTCAGCTTCGTTTGTATTAATAAAATATGTAGCAATGAAGAAGAAGGAATCGGGGGCTGAAGGACCCTCAAAAGTGTTTTATATGTTATTTTCAACTCAAGATCAACTGAAAAATGTTATATATGTTATTTTTTTAAGTTTATGTGCACTTTTAATCTTTTCACTCCCTGGCATAAAGTTTCCGAAAAGAAAATGGGATCACATTTCAAAAGAAAAAAAAAGGGGGGGCGCAGTTTTGGTATTTGCCTTGGGCTCCGTTTTATGTAGGTACGCCGCTGATCACGGTACAGCATTCCCCGTGGTCACGTCTGTACCAGTAGATTTTATAGCTTAACTTGCATATGCAATGCCATCAAACCTTTGGGAATTCACTCCCCTGTTCCAGTTCCCTAATCACTGCCTGGTATATATTATTACTCCCTTCTCCAGTTGTACCATGACATGCGTGATGAATGAGTTGACTTACAATGAGGGAAAACAAAAGGTTCTATGTCCGATGCGCACAGGCGCATTTCCGCACATCATTAACTAGTGGACTTTCCGCACACATTGTAGGTTTACTGCATTTAATTACCTTTGGCAGGAAAACTTGGCAAACATCTAGAGGGGCAATAGATAATGCATACTTGTCGCTCTTATAAGAGAGTGATTGATGAAATCAAGGGGTTCTTTTCTATGGGATAATCACCGCTTTCCCAAGGGAAAATTGATAATTACCTTTACCCCTAACGAGAAATCCGAGGAATATTTTAAAAAGTTTTATTCCCTGATTTGAGTGTGTTCGGTGTATCAGCTTTTTCCCCTTCTCCTTTGCTTTTATGTAAATTTTTAAGTATGAGCAATAGTATTAAAATTAATGCTTTGATGACGAAAATTGAACCTATTCATCAGTACAAATACAAATCGAATGATTTTCATTTCAACAAATGAATATTTGGCTGAAATGTTTTGATATTACACCATTAAAGTTGTAATTTACACTAAATATCAATGAAAAATTCATTCGATTCTTTTATTAATTAAATTGCAGCAAAAGAGAAATGAAAACAGCCTTTAAAATAGAGGTGCTAAAAAACTGTGGATATTTTAAGTGGCAAATAATAAATATTTATAAACAGATCAAAAATGTTAATCGCATTTATTTAGGTATATCATTTTGGGAGGCTTAAAATAGTCTTAATATTAAATTAAATCAGATTGATACTGAAAAATCAATTGGATTTTTAAAAAAAATGAAAGAAATGAAAGAGGAGAGAAAAATGGACTTTTTCAAACATTATTTTCAGATATTAGAAAATTACACTTTTTCTACAGAAAACTGAGAGCCAGAATCTCAAAGATGCAGGAAGATTATACATTTTGAAAAATAAATAAGTAGTATTAATAAAGAAAATAGGAAGTACAAGTTTTTTCAAAATATAGGGTGGTGATAAATTATTAAACCCATTTAAAAATTAATAATGTTACAACTGCGGTTTTTTTTTAAATGAGAAAGCAAATAAAAAAGTTTTTTCAGATAAGTGGCGTACCATTAGAAGCGCTCTAAATTTGATACTGCGACAAATTTAAATACGCAATGGTTACCAATCAGCAAAAGTCAATGCGCGCTTTCTGGTTTCCTTTTTTTTAGTTTGTCTTGAATATCTCGAAAATTATTCAGTTTTTGAATTACAGTTGATTTATCAAATTAAAAAATGTAAAATTTCCTACAAATTCATGATTTTATTTTTCTTCTAACTTTAATAGTTTTGCAGATAATGTCTCTCAAAAATGGGAGATGCCCAATAATTTACTACCACCTAGACCACCGTAACGGCGCGATACCTAAAACTTTTTTAAAATGCGCTCCCAGTTTTAAAAAAAACCGTATTAGTAACATTATCAGTATCTTCTATTAATTTTTAAATTCAAATAATTTATGACCACTCTGTCTAAGATAGGCGTCCCATGCCCACCCAACCGGTTCGGTCGCCGTAAGGGCGTCAGGTACGGGGGGCATGGGGCAGCGTTCTGTATAAGATAGGTGAGGTGTCCATAGTTAATCTTTGATGATTTTTCAAAATTGCCTGGTTAGGTGTGGGTGGTTGAATTTTCCTTTCGTAAAATTTTACACTTATCTCTAACACATATCAAGCATACTTTTCTTTGTAAAATAAAATTTGATTATTTTTAAAATACAATTTCAAAATTGTAGCTGTTGGGCCACTTTTGGCGCATATTGTTCCAAAGGTGGTCCATATATTGAAATCACTTTTACAATGTAAAAAAATATAAAAAAATACTCGGAAAACTATTTTTATTTTTAGAAGAGTATTATAAATATAAAGTATTGAACATTATACGTACAATAGCTAGGCCAAGAATCGTCTTTTGGTTTGATTTGTTCCATATCCATTTTATGAGGACAATCGGTTATTGCAATTGCTTTCTGGGATATTCCTTAAGTTCATGAAAATAATCCCCTTGATTTGATTAGTCCAATAAAAATTGGGTCCAATCTGAGCAAATTTGGGACAAAAAATATCACCTAACTTTATCTCTAAGCTACTTTAATGAAACATAAGTTATAACCAACCAAGTTTCCTGTCTAAGAAGTAGCATATTTTGCTACTTACTTTAAATCAAAGAGCTATTAGTTTTTTGTTAAAATATTCAATTGATGATTTCTAAATCACTCACTTGTTCACTATCACTTGTTCTTTAATTGTAGCCACGTAGCGCTTTCTCTAAAAACTGATTCCACAAACCACATTTACATCGTTGCAACATAAGTTGCCTATTTTACGCCCCAAATATTTAATAGAATTGAGGTTGCAATAAAGCTCAATCTAGACCGACGGTCCAACTTTAGCAACTCTCACGTATTTACAAGAAATTCAGATTCAGTAGAATATTCGCTATACAAAATAACAATAAACTGTATATAATTTCCTAGATTACATGTACATAAATTTTAAAAGTAGATAGTTATTTGCTAGTGCTGTATCCACACTGTATTTGAGAATCATAACGCATAAATGTTGTAATTACACATACGTTTTATTATATGTACGTGGGATGATGCATCTAAATATGACAGAAATTGAATTAGAACCGAATAAAATGTGTGCTGATATGATTGAACAGAATTTTCCTTTTGAATAAAATGAGGTAACGAATTTTAAATTTGAAGGAATTTAAGTGATCTTCAACGTTTTCATCTTGAGAAAAGAACTGCGGTTTTTTTAGAATTAACCAGAATTTGATATTAACATAATTTACTTGAATCCCGTTTTACTTATTTTGACCGGATTGCTTACTATTTTGCTGAAAAATTAAGTTTCATGCAATTTGTTTGCCTATTTTTAGTGCAATGGAGCATTTAATATGTGTCAAGTATTGGCTTATGGGTTAAATATCCGGCCCCATAAGAATTTTTTCATTAAAAAATTTTCTCTCTCATTTCCTTATTTTAAAACAATTCAAATATCGCTATTAAATGCTTCTTAAGAATTAATAGAGGAATATTGTGTCTGAAGACAAATTTTATGCACATAGTATCACGTGCACGGAAAACGATAAGTTATTTAGTATATCTTTATTAGTCACAATCAGCTATTTTAGTTTTGGGAAATCACGAAAATAAATGCTTTTTATTGAAACTTAGGGGGTTCTCTAGTATATTATTTTTGATTTTGCAAACATATCCTTAAATATTTCTTAAAATTAAAGGCAATATATTTTCATATAATTGAAAGGCATGCATATTTTCAAGATTTCTGCGACTATCTGGTGGAATTGAAAAGAAAATGTTGAAAACATAGGTGTTTATATAGCTTAGGACCCCCATCATGTCTAAATCAGGCCCCGAGTGAAGTTAACATTTATTTTGTAATAATTGTATTAATTTTTTTGTTTTTGTTCATTAACTGTAAATTATTCACAGTTTTAATTAATTTCTTATTGATTTTTAAATAATTAATTCTAGCTGTAAAATTCATGATCTTGTGATAGTAAATGGTATTTTGCAATTTGGATGCTGATAGATGGCAATTTGATTAATTGATAAAGTACGGTAATAGTGCTTTGTAACTTTCATTTATTAAAATAAAACACAGAAAATCGAGAAATCTGTAGCACTTGATATATATTTAAAAAGAGCTCTTCAAAAGCATATTAGGCACCAATCATTTTGAAAATGTAATAATCAGCTATATTGTTTCTTTTAACATTTGAAAAAGTAATTTCTGCAATGATTAAACTTCACTTTTATCTACTTTAACAAATGATAAAAATTTTCTCACAATTTGTTTCTTAATAGGTATGAGGCACATACTTAAAGACAACTTTACGGTTAAAGTGAAATTAAAGTACTTATTTTGAGAATAAGTGAAACAGCGAAATAGTACTGATAAATGTTTGAGCTTCATTTTAAAATGTGTTCTGTGCATTCTCTTTCCTTCTTTTAAATAAACGAAACAATAAATAAAGATAAAATTTGTAGTAGTCTGAAAATTGCATCATTTTTTCATACATCAAAATTATCATTTTTATAGCTTTTACAGAGTAAATTTATAAACGAGTTCCTTTTCCAATCATTTTTGTTGAGAAGCAATTTCTTTTGCATCTTATTCATGTATTTTCAATTTATTTAACAATACGATTAACTTATATCGATTACTTATATTTTAATTTAATTTATATCGGTATTAGTCACTGGTTTGAAAATAACAGTTATTAAGGTCCTTGGCATTTTCTCACGGAAACATCGTTGAAGCAGGGGGCATTGACATTGATTGATTGTTATATGCCAAAGGTATTCAATGCGCTAAGCCACGCCAAATCATATAGACATCGATAAAGTTTACAATACTGCAACCTTTCCAACGCTTGTGCGCAAATGACACTACTTAATGACTTAGCGCTAATGAGGCTGTGCGCAAGTTCCACAATACCAAACAAAAAAAGGTAAATCCACATGTGCTTTTAACCCTCTGAGTGGTTCGGTCTCCCTTGTAAAGCGATTCGAAAAGCGATTGTTCGAAGACGCCTTATCTGTTTTAAAAGTGCGCCCTCCTCCGAACAGAATATGTTCCAAAAGCGCAGCGGATTCAGTCTCTTCCCCCCTCTGATCCATGGGCAATCAGCAACCCCTCGAAGGGACAACCACAAGAACTGTTCTATTCAGCTAGAACCCATTCAAACTAGCCCTTACTGCTTTCGGAGAGCCCAACCAAGTTGTGTGATAAATTAACACTTCAGGCCTCGAGATGGGAGCTGGGATCTATTTTCGCATTGCTCGTGTCAACAACACCAAAATGACAAAAAATAACATCGGTTAGGCGCGTATACCTATTTTTTCATGTTTTGAATATCTAATAAAGGAACATTATTGAAGCTTTCGCATAAAAGTTGATGATTTTGCTAAGATATTTGTGATTTAAATTTTTGCCGTTTATTAATATTTGTATTTTAGCTTGGCTGATTGATTTTTATATTAGTAGTTTTTTTATATCCGTGACTTCACTTATTTACTGTCAGCATTATTATTCTATGAATTTAAAATTAATTTACTAAATTTTAAGGATTAAAAATAATGCCATTATATATATATATATATATATATATATATATATATATATATATATATATTATTCAAAAAATTAATCAAATATTCATATATTCAAATTTTAATATACATATATTAAAAATTAATTAAATATAATTAAAGAGATATCAGGTTAGTAAAAAATAATTATATATATATAATTATTTTTACTATTTTGATGTCGCAATAAAAGTTTTCATATTGTTTTTGATTTTAGTAATTCTGGTAGAAAAATGAGAAGTCATCCAAATATAAACAGTGTTTAACTGATTAATCCGTTTTGTATGCACATAAATACTTATTATGTGGATAGTCGCATAATAATCTGTATTCTATAAAACCGCCTGTATAATTAATACATATGAAGGATTGAAATAACCTCTCTATCCCCTGAATTCATGTTTAAATTAACTAATACAAACCTTTTACTGAAACTTGTAATTTATGCCTTGTTAAAGAGAGTTAATAATTCTCAAAATAAAGTTTACGTTTGACTAAATGTTAGAAGAAATAACGTATACATATACCGTTATTGTTAAGCACCAGATATTATCTTTTATTATAATAAAACAGAAAATTAATTCATCTAGATTCTAACAAAAAATTTGAAACTCTTTTAAATCTATAGTACCGGTCATAGAGCATCCTGTGGCCAAATTTTTTTCAATAAAATTAATTAAATTTTTATTTATAACTTTTATCGAAAAAGAAAGGTATATTAGAGTTTAAGAAGGATTAGAGTTTTTCAGCCTATTTAAACGGAAAAATTGACCCTTATCTACAATTAAGGCTGCGTTTTAGGAGTTACTCGTATTCAGAAACACGCGCTAAAACGAGGAGATATATCAAAATTGAATTTAAATTAATGAATACATACATTTCTTTGTATTACTATGCATACGAGAAGGTAAAAGCAATCAACATTTTTTTTCAATCAATTTTACGAAAATGGGCCTTCGTACGAAGTGGCACAAAATTCAGGAATTATTTTCTGCAGATAGTTTTTTTACAAACTTGGTAAATCGAAAGAATAGGGAGGAAAATCTACCACATATTCGAAATTATCAGGGTTCCCTTTTGCTTAATTAAAACAATTTTGGCCTTGCGACTAAATATAAAGGGAATTCTTAAGTGATAAAATGACACTTTATTCTTTATACAAAATTTTAAAAATTAAATTATATATCCCATTTCATGTATAACCATACTACTTGGAAATAAATATCTTGTTTACAGTTTTATAATTATCCATTCACGTCAGAATGAAAATAAAACGTAGAAAATCTGAATTATATAAAAAATTATACTTTACAAATATCAGCACACGCACACAATCCAAGATACTGCTATAAAACACATTATTATAGTAGTATGTGATGGGTGGAATTGAAATAATTCAATGCTCGAGGACTCTACAATTTTTGGAAGAACTGTCCTAAGCTGTTCAAATATCGGATATATCAAAGTGCTCAGAACAATCATTAATAGTGGATTCTGTCTCTACAGCATTTATTAAAAAATTCACCTCAGAATTGGTATAAAGAATTACCAAAAGCAATGGAATTTACATTTAGGATTGATCATATTGAATAATGCTTAATAGCAAATCAGCAAACTGTAATGGTATCAATGAACCAATGCATAAATGCAGTCTCTGGAGCTAAGAAATAATATTTTCTTAGAAATAGTTTTGGGTTCTAGAAGAAATACAAATTTTCGATGGATAATTTGAAATAATTCTCTACATAAATTGAGCTGCAGATAATATCTGACTCATAATATTGAGTATCAGCAGTATACAACGATGTTCCTGATACAGTGCTTCTTAACAGATTGGTTATGTGTCTGTCTGGTACATGAAAACATGTGACATAAACAGATAGAGAATCGGTTTTGAGAAAGGTCGTGCAGAGGACTGGTATATACAGTGGTCGATTTTCACAGGTGTTCAGAGGCGCTCTGCCCGGCATCTAGGGGGGCCTCAAACCTAATTGATCTATATCGACATATAGCCTGAAGCGAATTGACATTGGTGGGGAGGGGCCTCACAGCAATTTGCTGCCTGGTGTCCCATACTGACAAATCGCCAGTGGGTATAGGATTGATTCTTGAAGAAATATTTGACACAATCCTCGTGCTCTTTAAGACGTAAAAATTATTAAAAGGTATCATTAAATTGATTGACACATAAATAGTGAGACACTTCATAGATGTTTTGCGTTCCTCGTGGAGGAATACAAAAGTTTTGGGGGCGTTCTGTATCGCACCGTTCTTTTCGAAAATATAAAGCAAATTTAACAAGCTTAAAACTTGAAATCTCTCTTCAAATAAGTTAAATAAAAATAAAAGTCAAAACACATAGAAAATAAATATTTTATTTATGGTTGAAATACGTTATATTAAAGTTCAGAATGAAGAAAATGAGGGATAATCATACAACTTTATATAAAAAAAAATTACACCTTACAAATTATGCAGCATCACATAAAGATAATCGTATATAAAACACATGATCTAATGATGTGACGGTAATATTTTGAAATAATCCAAAGCCAGAGACTCGCTATTACTGAAAGATCAGTCTTTCAAAGTGTTATTAGGATCTGATGTATCAATAGTTCAAATATAGTTAGTGGATTTCTTTTCTCAGAGCACTAGAAAATTTAACTTGCAGTTGGCATGCATTTATCGAAAGCAACAATTTAGCTATAGTTTTAATCATTTATAGGAAGAATGCTAATAACAATTCCAAGAAAAAAAATTGTGCTTCAAGTAACTAATGCGCAAATACAGTATTCGTATAATATTTCTTGAGAAATATTTGTTTCTTTTGTTTTAAAGAAACAAACATTTTCATTGGATTATTCAAATAAACGTAAGAGAGTAAGCTGCAGATATATCTGTCTCATAATAGATTATTAAAAGTCTGATAAGATCACACACCCAAACATTAAATTTAGTCGATAACGTTTTCATCTTAAACTATTTCTTCGCCTACCTTTAACAAGAGAGAAAATATTTACAAATGTAAAAAATAAATTTTCTTCCTCTTTCTTTAATCCTTTATTTCCATGTACGTTATTTTTTCAGTTCAGAGGACTCAAAAAATAAATTTCCGACTAATAATTATTTATAAAATGATAATTATCTTTCGGAATGAATTTTTTCATTGTAATTTTTATGGACTTAAAAAGATATTTTTTCTAAATGTTGTAATAATGAAGTTAAAACTGTTCTAGTCTAAAAAAAATTACACTTAAACCTGAAAATTAATTTTAAATAAAAATCAAATGTATATAATGAAATATTATTGTAAAAACTGAAATTTTCTGATTTGATCTGGAAAGATAACAATAAAAATAATGCATCATTTCTATACCTTAAAATTTGAGCTATTTTTGGACAATGTTAATTTAATTTTAGCTCATTTTTATAAAGGTAATGAGTAGACTGGAGATTATTAATATGAAAGACAGTTTAGATTATATCATAAACTAGTTGAATGCGGCAAGTAAAAGTGTTGATTCAAGCGGACACTCGTTCAACTATATGTAAATAGCAGATTTTCAGAACCTCCCAGGCTTTCAATTTTTTAGCAATACGTAACTGAACGAAGTAATAAA